>CAUYQG010099065.1:0-34362 GCA_963574415.1 Tarsius wallacei
TTTACTCAACTTCTTTTTTTTTTTTTTGAGTTGGCGTCTCACTCCGTCGCCCAGACTGGAGTGCAGTGGCCGCTTCTGGCCACCGCAGCCTCGACCTGCTGGGCTCCGGCGATCCTTCCGCCTCAGCCTTCCGAGTAGCCGGAACTACAGGCACGCGCCACCATGCCTGGCTAATTTTTTTGATTTATTGTAGAGATGAGGTTTCGCCTGCCCAGGCGGGTCTCGAACCCACGGGCTCAGGCAGTCCACTCACCTCAGCCTCCCAAGGTGCAGGATTACAGGCTGAGCCACCGAGCCCGGCTACTCAACTTCTCTAGTGAAGTAGATGGCCATCTCCTTTGAAACGGAATGCTGTGTTAAGTAAGCTGTGTGTGGAATGAACAGGGAGTGGTAGGACTCAAACACCCTGGGGGCCAGTCACTTGGAAGACACCTGAAGCAGTGGCTGGATCCACGTTGCACGGTCGTGGCCAACTCATTCATGGCTCGGGAGTGCCATCGAGGTTGGCAGAGACTCTATTCCTCTTTTGTCATGTGGGAACTTACTCTCTCGCAAATTTACTGAGAAAAAGACAGTCACCTTTCACACTCAGACCACTATTAGAGGACCAAATAGTTTGTGTTTGTGAAGTGCGATATCTCTGTGAGGTCTTGCAAATAAAACCTAAAAGTATCCAGAAAGAAAAAAAAAGAATTTCTTGGCAGATATTGTACTGCATTTTTCACACTGAGAACCAAGCACACATGCTAAAAAAAAAAAAAAAAAAAAGTCCTGTGGAATTAAAAGTAAAGAAAAGGCTTCTAGTCTGCTCTAATTCTTAAGATTTTATGTGATTTACAAATTCCTATTTTAATTAAATTAGAAAGGTGCAAATGTTCACCTACTGGCCAGACTTAGTACATACAACCTTTTTGGAGTTTCTATTCAAATTTGATCTGCTTATAATTTGGAATATTCTTTCTCAAATACTTTTTGTGACTCTATAGTGATATTATCTGTTGTCTTTTCACACACATAATCTTAATAATCTTAAATTTAAGCTACAAACCATATATAGCTAAATTTATATAACTATAAACATAATCTTTTAAAATTGTTGAAGTATAACATTTATAGAGAGAAGTGCATAAAACAAATTTATTCCTTGACAAATAATATAGCAAATCATTATACCAGGTGGGATAAGGCAAATATCCCACTACTCACCACCTAAGAAGGAGAACATTGCCAAGGCCCGGAAGCTTCTTTCTTGCTCCTTCCTCATCACAAGTCTAGCTTTACAACAACAACAAAACCCCAACTTTATGACTATAGTAGGCATTCTTCATAGATTACTTGCTTAACATGTTTGTGAGGTTAAGCCATTTCTTCCCTTCAAGGGCAGAGCTGTCTATACTCCCTGTCTCCATCTCCCCTCTTCACACGTTTCCTTAAACCTGTTCCTGTTCATCTTTCATTTTCAGTACTCTGCTAAAACTGCTTCAAGGTCTACTACTGTCAAGATCACCAGTGACATCTAATAGTCAGTCGCCAGTGTTCTCCTTGCTGCACCTCGTGGCAGCATTGACAGTCATCACTTCCTGCGCCATGAAACAGCTGCTTACCGACTTCCAGGATATCCTGCATTCTTGATCTTCCTCCTTCTCCACTAGCGGCTCCTTTCTGTCTCTTTAGCTGACCTGCCTTCTTTTCTCAGAAGTTTGGAGTGGCTTAAGTTTTAGCTTTTAGAGTGCGGTAGGACCGAACATGTAAGAGGTACTCAGTAAGCCGAGCTCGGTGGCTCAGCCTGTAATCCCGCGCCTTTGGGAGGCTGAGGTGAGTGGATTGCCTGAGCCTGCGGGTTCGAGGCCTGCCTGGGCGACTTGGTGAGATCTCATCTCTACAATAAATAAAAAAACTAGCTGGGTGTGGTAGCGCGCGCCTGTAACTCCAGCTACTTGGAAGGCTGAGGTGAAAGGATCGCTGGAGCCCAGCAGGTCGAGGCTGCGGTGGCCGGGAGCGGCCACTGCACTCCAGTCTGGGCGATAGTGAGACTCCAACTCGAAAAAAAAAAAAAAAAAAAAGAGGTACTCAGTAATATTTTGATGGACTTGATTGAATTGAATTCATTGAATGCTATTGTTTGTCTATTTTCATTGCTGGTTATATTCTGTTGTATGAATATAACACATGACTTTTAAAAATTGATTCTTTTTTTTTTTTTGAGTTGGAGTCTTACTTTGTGGCCCAGGCTGGAGTGCAGTGGCACGCTCCCGGCCACTGCAGCCTTGACCTGCTGGGCTCTGGCGATCCTTCCAAGTAACTGGAACTACCAGCACATGCTACCACGCCCAACTAATTTTTGGTTTATTGTAGAGATGAGGTCTTGCCAAGTTGCCCGGGCTGGTCTCGAACCCGCAGACTCAGGCAATCCACTTGCCTCGGCCTCCCAAAGTGCTGGGATGACAGGCTGAGTCACCAAGCCCAGCCAAAAATTGATTCTGATTAGGGCTGTTTAGTCTCTTCCCCCCTCCCTCTCTCCCTCCCTTCCTGCTTTTGTTTTTTTGCTACTATAAGTAAAACAGCTGTGTTCCGTCTACAAGTATCCTGATTCACAGAATGATCAGAGTATTAAACTAGTAGGCAAATTATGGACTTGCAAGACTTGCAGTCTTCAACTTTATTAGATAATGCCATACATTTTTAGTGTGGTTTCACCAATTTCCATTCCTGTTGTTATTGCTCTACTTTGACAAAACTTAGTATTGTCAGAAAATTTAATTTTTGTCCATCTGGTGGGTATGCATTATTATCTCATTAATATTCTTTACTTTATTTTATTTTTTTAGATACAGGGTTTCTTTCTGTCACTTAGGATGGAATGCAGTGGGGTGATCCTGGCTTACTGCCGTCTCGACCTCCTAGGCTCAAGTGATCCTCCAGCCTTAGCCTCCTAAGAAGCTGGGACTACAGGCATGTGCCACCACATTGGCTTAGTTTTAAAATTTTTTTGGAAAGCTGGGGTCTTGCTGTGTTGCCCGTGCTGGTCTCAAATTCCTGATCTCAAGAGATTCTTCTGCCTCAGCCTCCCAAAGTACTGGGATTACAGGCATGAGCCAACACCCCTGGCCAATATTCATTACTAATTAATTACTAATGAGATTGAGGCTGATGTCTGTGAAGATAGGCTAGGTCATGCTGCAATAACAAGTAATCCCCAAATCTCATTGACTTAATAGACTTCCTCATTCAAGCACATCTCCAGGGCAGCTGTCCTCCATGTAGTAACCTGGAGGTCGAAGTTCAGGGAAACTTCACAATTCTGTAGCTAAATTCTCTGGAACACAGGACTTTCACATTTGGTGTGGTAGGGGAAGAAAGAGCATTTTCATAATCATGAGCCATCTTTAAATGCTTCCATCTGGAAATGACATCAATTATTTCCACACACATTTTAGAAGTGAAAGATGCCTAACTTCAAGGAGATGGGGAATGTCACTTTTCTGTGCTCGAAGGAGAATAAATCTGGAAATACTGGTGAACAGGAATATATTAGTTCTCTATTGTTGTGTAATGAATTGCCCCAAATTTTCTGGCTTAGAACAACAAACACTGATTATTTCCAGTACAGAAACTTGATATCTGTGTGGGTCTGTTTCTGGCTCTGTATTTGTTCCTTTGGTCTCTTTCTGTATGTTTGCCTATATCACATACTCTTGATTACTACAGATTTAAAATCAGTCTTGCTATCTGATCGTGGAAACTGTCCCATTTTGTATTTTTCTCAGGAGTGTGATAGCATACTTTGGCATTTAATTTCCATATGTATTTTAGAATCAGCTTGTCAAGTTCTAAAAAATGTACTAGAAATTTAATCGAGATTGTACTGAGATTGTTTTGAGTCTATAAACAATGAAAAGGAAATTGATGTCTTTTAAATATTCAGCCCTAGAATCTTGACTATCTGTCTCTATAGACCTTGAACATCTTCTTGTTAGAGTTATTCAGGAACTTTATATTTTTGAAATTATTTTAGAGTTTATATTTAATTTTTAAATTTTCTGTTTCTTGCTGGTATATAGAAATATACTTGATTTTTAGAAGTAGTTTAAAAAAAAATAACAGATTTATTGGTCTATTATTCATATACCGTAAAGCTCACCGTTTAAAATACAATTCACAGAGTTAACGCACATTAACAGAGTGATGTAACCCTCACCACTGTCTAATTTCAGAATATTTTTGTCACCCCCAAAATACACCCCATAGTCATTAGTAGTCTTTTGCTAACTTCCTCTGTACCTGGCACCACTGATCTTCTTTCTGTGCCTATGGATTTGCCTGTTCTGAATAGTTCATATAAATAAGATCATGGAGTCTTTACTAACTGGCACTTAGGATAATGTTTTTGAGACTCATTCATGCTGTAGTGTGTATCAGCACTTCAGTCCTTTCTTTTGCTGAATAATATTCCATCATATGGATATGCCACAGTTTATTCATTCGTTAGGGGTGGACTTTAGGGTAGTTTCCACTTTTTGGCTATCATGAGAAATACTGCGACAAATGCTTTTGTACAAGTTTTTGTGTGGGTGCATATTTCATCTGTCCTGGGTATATACCAAGAATTGGAATTGCTGGGACATAGTATCATATGACAGCATTCAACACTATGCTTAACATAAAACTGTCAAGTTAGTGTCCAGAGAAGCTGCATCATATTATTCTCCTGCTTCCATTTCTCTGTGTCCTTGCCAACACTTTTATTGTCTGCCTTTTTGACTACAACCACTCCAGTGGGTGTGAAGTGGTGTCTCATTGTTTTGATTTGCATATTCTGATGGTTAATGGTGTGTCCATGTGCTTATCGGCCATTTGAATGTGTTTTTTGGAGAAACGTTCCTTGCCCATTTTTTCTTAGTTTACCCAATTCTCCTTATCTGAAAATATTGCCTGTACAGATTTAGAGATGAAAAGTAATTTGACACATCTTTGTTTTTGTATCAATTATGTATCCTTAAAGAAATTGTATACATGCAGTTTGTCCTGTGTAGCAATGGTATATTTTACTTTCTGTTGCTGTCCTTGGTATTACTTTTCCGCTTAAAATTTTTTTTTACATTTTGCTTTAGAGTTGTGGGGTACATGTGAGGATTTACTACATAAGTAAATTGTGTGCAGGTGAAGTTTGGGCTTCTAGCAGGTCTTCTCACCCCCGATAGTGGACCTGGTTCCCAGTTTGTAGTTGTGTGCCCCTTATCTCTTCTCCCTCTCTCCTTTTGCTGTTTCAAGCTTCTATTGTTCCCACCTCTGTGCTTGTGTGACCAGTGATCAGGGCCCACTTATGAATGAGAACCCATGCGGTATTCGGTTTTTTGTTTCTGTGATCGTTCTCTTAGTATCTTGGTCTCCAGCTATATCCATGTTGCTGCAAAGGCCATGATCCTTTGCATGTTCTTCTTTATGGTTGCATAATATTCCATCATGTATATGTACCACATTTTTGTAATCCAGTTCACTTTGATGGGCAGCTGGGTTCGTTCCATGTTTTTGATATTGTGAGTAGTGCTGCAATGAATAGATGTACAGGTGTCTTTTTGGTAGAGTGATTTATCTTCCTCTGGGCATATTCTAAAAAGTGGAATTGCTGGATAGTATGGTAGCTCAACTTTTAGTTATTTGAGAAAATGTCACACTACTTTCCACAAAGGCTGCACTAGCTTACATTCCCACCAACAGTGTAGATGCACTGTTCCCTTTTCTCCACAGCCACACCAACACCTCTTATTTTGGGGTTTTTAATGATAGCCGTCCTTACTGGTATTAGGTGGTATCTCATTATAGTTTTGATTTGCATTTCTCTGATGAAGTGAGGTTGGGCACTTTTTCATATGTTTGTTGACTGCTTGGATGTCTTCCTTTATGAAGTGTCTGCTCATGTCTTTTGCTCACTTTTTAATGTTTTTTTTTTTGTTGCTGTTGGATACATAGCTTGCAAATATTTTTCCCATTTCGTGGATTGTCTCTTTACTCTCTTGCTGGTTTCTTTTGCTGTGCAAAACTTTTTAGTTTGATGAGGTTCCACCTGTCAATCTTAGCTTTTGTTATATTTTCTTTGCCCATTTTGAATTAGGTAATTTGCCTTTTTATTGTGTTTGGAAGAGTTCTTTATATATCTATAGATACAAGTCTCTTATCAGATTTATGATTTGCAAACAATTTCTTCCATTTTCTGGGTTATCTTTTCACTTTTTTTGGTGGTATGCTTTGAAGTTCAAAAGTTTTTAATTTTAATGAAATCTAATTTATCTTTTTTTGTACTTAAGCTTTTGATGTCAATATCTTAGAAACTATTACCTAATTCAAGGTCATAAACATTTAGTCCTATGTTTTTCTTATAAGACTCATACAGCTGCAGCTTTCATATTTGGGTTTTGGATCACTTTGAGTACATAGGAGTGAAGGAAGTAACCAACCTCATTCTTTTGTGTGTGAATGTCCATTTGTAGCACCATTGCTGAAGAGATATCCACTTGTTTTCCCCCTTGAATTGTCTACGTGTCTTGTCAAAAATGAAGTTGCCGGAAATATGTGTTTATTTCTGGACTCTTAATTCTGTTCCTCTGGTCTATATATCTGTCTTTATTCCAGAACCACAGTCTTGATTACTATAGCTTTGAAGTAAGTTTTGAAGTCAGAAGTGTGAGTCCTGCAGTTTTGTTCTTTTTCATGTTTGTTTTGGCTATTCCCTCTTATAACCATATGAATTATAGAATCAGCTTGTCAATTTCTGCGCAAAATGTAACTTACTCTGGCTTAGGCATTATTCTAGAAGCTGAACAGAGCAGATGAGCATCTCTGTGTTTGTAAGACATAATAGGGGATAGATAAGTAATAAATATACTAAATGAGTAAATTATTCCATATATTAGAAATTTATATGTGTTATGGAAAAAATAAAAATATGGAGCAGGGTAAAAGGGAGAGAGAGAGAGAGAGAGAGAGAGAATATGAGAGCACACAAGTACAAGTGAAAGAGTGAGTGAGTGTGTCCTACTCTTGGGCCAATAATTCCTATAGTTTGTGGGGGACGTGTACATATTTTATCTGTTTATACTAGAAAATAGCTAAGATTCGAGCCAAGTAGAGATTCTCAGGAGCTTCTATAATGGTATTATAATAGGCTTCAAAAATGTGAACTCATGTTTTGAACAGCTGTTACCAAATATCTGTTTTGTGAAGGTTATGACAACCTAGTTTTCTCAGAATTGTATTTCCTCATTTTATTTTAACTAGCAGTTGTTACTTGGGTGTCTAAATCTATAAAAATTAAGAAACTATAAACATGAGATAACCAAACAATTAGATTTCTGTATGCACAAACAGAATTTCTGAACCAAACTTGTCAATGTTTAGGAGATGAAAGAGACAAATTATACACATACAAAGATAAACACAGGGAGAGAGAATGTGTGTATCGACAGAGAGAGAAAACATACTGACATACACATTAGCACCCATTAATTGTAGTTACTGCTATATTAGTAAGATACTATCTCTTAGAATGATGACATGCTTATCATATTAGACCTACACTAGAAGTAGCTGGGTATTTCTCTAGTGACCTGAGTATCTTGCAACAACATTGCTAGTCATAGGCCTGGTTTGGTGAGGAGGAAAGGTTTTTTTACACACGACAAACAGTATGCGTAAAAACAGCCTATAAAAAGCAGTCATTTGGGCAAGTGGCTTCTTGGTCTTTTCACAAATACGATTCTAATCTTGCAAACCAGTTCTTACACAGGAGTTCTGACTGTTATTTACCAAGACCCTTTGGCCAATCTTTGTGGGGTTTTTTAATTTTTTTTTTTGAGGTGGAGTTTCACTGGGTCACCCAGGCTGGAGTGCAGTGGCACACTCACGGTCACCCCAGCGTTGACCTGCTGGGCTCCGGCAATCCTTCTGTCTCAGCATTCCAAGTAGCCGGTACTACAGGCAAGTGCTACCACGCCTGGCTCATTTTTTATTTATTGTAGAGATGAGGTCTCCCCAAGTAGCCGGGGCTGGTCTCAAACCCGCAGGCTCGGGCATTCCTTTCCCCTCAGCCTCCCAAAGTGCTGGGATGACAGCCTGAGCCACCCAGCCCGGCCCAATCTTTGTTTCTATTAACCACAGGTTCTGTGGAAATCTCTTTGATAATACTTACCATGTACTTCATATTCCTCCTCGTCTTAATGGGCAATTAAATGCTCACTCTATGGACTCTTTTAGGATTTCCCAACTGGAAGAGTCTTACTATTTAGTTGTAATTCTTCAAATCTCAGACACCTCGGACTTTTAAGCGACACCGCAAATGTAGCTTGGGTGTTGATCCATGAGATGCCCAGCGTTGGAGATGGAGCCTGGAGGGAGGTGTCTGGGTCATGAAGGCGGATCCCTCATGAATGGCTTGGCGCTGATCTTTTTTCTTTTTCCCTCCTTGACATATAATTATTTAATTTTCTGAGCTCCTTTATTGATTACATTTGTAATTTCCACTATTTTTCTTTCTTTAACTACAGACAATTATTCTTGACTCCCTGCTTCATGAGGTTGGTATGTTTTACCCTTTGCCTTTCTACCATCCCTTCTTATATAATTACCCAAATCTGACAGCAGCACACTGAGAATATTGATGATATTTTATGTTTAGTATTTGTAATTCAGTTTTTAATTTTGTCCATTGGTTGACCCTTAAAGTTGAAAAATTAATTGATATCATTAGTATTATTTTGACTCTGTAGAATCAAGAAGTATTCTAGGATTGCATTTCATTCAAGATGATTCCTTAAGCACCAAAAAGAGAATGTTCCTAGAATCAAGGTCAAGGGGATAATTACTTCTTTCAAATGAATTATTTAATTTCAGCATTTGCTTAAAATTTCACCATATTCTATTTTGGTTCATATTTACATCATGACTTTCTGTAAAGCTTTTTTCAATTAGCTTTATTTCTTTCTTATTGGGAAAGGATATGTGGACCTTCTTTATTTCATTCTTAATCATATTCTCTTTTTTTTGGTGGAATCCATTTCATTATTTATTTTGAATCCCACTGACTCATATTCCAATTTGGACTAGTGGCTTCAATTTTGAACTTTGACTTCCATTTTCCCTTATGTTATTCTGTATTTTTGCTTTACTTTTAAGTTTTTTCCACCTTCAGAATTCTTTTATAAATGAAGGTACCTTCTAGTCTTAGCTTCCTCTTCATCATCTCCTTTTGGAGGCCGTCTGTAGTACAGCTGCTATTTAGACTGGTCATTCTCAAGTCTACAGAGCCATCAGACTTCTTTACAGTCACATTTTCCTGAAACTATGTTTTTCTCTTTCTTGGTTTATTCCTCATTTTGCTGGAATATCTTGTAAAGTTACTTTTGAGAAAGAGATTCATACTGTATACATTTTCTGAGTATCGCATTATTGAAGATGTATTTGTTTCCATCTGATATTTCCTTGACTGTTTAAGTGAGAGAAAGATGCTTCTCTAACAGAAAGAAAAAGCAAAAATTAGTGGCATTTGGAGCTCATTGAGTTTATTTATCAAAGCAACAGAATTATCAAAATTGCTTTTCTTACCCATAAACTTTTCTACAGGTTCAGAGACTTTTTGAGCTCACTGGGACAAGTTGTGAATAATTTTTTTTATAGAATGAGTACTGTTAGGTCTGAATGTGTGTGCCACCCCAGAATTCATATGTCATAATCTAATCACCAATGCAATGGTAGTAAGAGTTGAGGCCTTTAGGAGGTGATTAGGACATGAGGGTGGAGCCCTCATGAATGGGAAGTTGTGCCCTTATCAAAAAGGCCCAGGGGAAGCTTGTTTGCCTTTCTGCCATGTGAGAACACGGCAAGAAGGCACAATCTATTGAGAAATGGCCCCTCACCAGATAGTGAATCTGCTGGTACCTTGCTCTTGGAATTTCCAGCCTCCAGAACTGTGAGCAAGATAGCTGTGTTGTTGATAAGCCATTCAATTTATGGTATTTTGTATAGCTGCCCGAATTTACTAAAGCAGCTACATTTCAGGGGAATGTTAGGCAGTATTATCTCAAATTCCTCATAGCTTGGTGTCTGTTAATGGCTTAGTTCGTGGAGCTATGCTTATAGATTGTGCACTCCATTTGTGTATCTATATCAGGAATTTTTAATCTGGGAGCCTTGGATAAGTTTAAAGGGATTATTTACCCCTTGGAATGATAGTCCTAATTTTGGCTGTATGTGCCTCATCCTGGCAGTTGGGACACTACTTTCACCAAATTCTCAATGAGGTCCATGTTCCAAAAATGATTGAGAATCCCATTCTGAAGTTCTTGGTATTAGGCTAGATTCTTAAAAAGCTGTAACTGGATGGTACTAACATGCCTCTTTTAAAGATTGTTTTTATTAAATTTTGGTGTGATGCCACAATTCTATTTTGAAGGGTATTTCAAGAAGGAGTCATATCTTGCCATCCGTACATTTGTTCCTTCACTCATCTAATATATATGGAGCACCTGCTGTGTGAGAGACAGGCTTATATGTGTGAAGGCTATAATGACGAAAAGAAAACAATAAAAAAAATCCCTTGATCTAGTGGAGTTTACATTGCAGTGGGGGGAGATAGATAATAAGCAAGAAAAGTAACAAAGCATATTCACATTAGTGTTAAGTGATAAGGAGAAAAAATATTTTTTTATGTATATTTTTTATTTTAAAGTTGTGGGATACAGTTAAGGGTTAGCTATACAAATATTCATTGTGCAGGTATCCTTGTTGATGAGGTGTGCCCCCCTTTCCCCAGACAGATATTGACTACCCTTAATCCCACCTCCCTTTCCGTCCCTGTAGTTCCCCCCCCCCCACATAGTTTCCCACCACTGTCAATAAGAAGAAAAATTTAAGCAGAATAGCAGATACGACATGTTGAGGTGGGGAAGGTGTTGAAATTTTAGGTAGGATGGCCAGGGAGGGCTCCTCTGAAGAGGTGACTTGAACAAAGAGGAGAGCAGTGGTTGATGAAATCAGAGAGATGATTGGGTTCTGGGATTCAGTAGTCTTGCCCAGGACTTGCACTTTTACTCTGAGTGTTGAGGAGGGCTATTGCATTTTGGGAAAGATCTATGACTTAACAACACATTTTAACTGCTGTGTTCAGAATGAACTGAATCAGGGAACAAGGGAAGAAGTGGGGAGACCAGTTAGGAGGCTCTTCTGATAGTCCAGGGAAGACATAATGGTGGCTTAGAACAGGGTATTGGCAGCAAAAGAGGTGACACATTACTGAATTTTGAAATTCCCCTGAAATGCTGGTACTATAGGGTGTTTATAAGGATGTTACTTGTTAACTTATGAAGTTAATTGGAAACAATTTCTTATTGTCCTTGGTATTAAGATTATTTGTATGTTTCTGTCAACTTCACCTTAAGTACTCTGAAATTATAATCCATCGATTTGACTATAAGAAAACTTTGAATAAGTTCATGGCTTATCCTTGAGAAGTGTATACACATGAGTAGTGTATACACCTTACCATTCATTTTCCTATTGCTTGATTCTTTCTCATAGTTTTAAAATTTCGGTAATATTTTCTGTATTGTTTATGCTTTTGCAAAACTGTATTCTTTTTTAATACAATAAAAAATTCCTTTTGAATCTTTGTGAATACCATCTTTCACAGTCTTTTCAAGGTTGCATCTATGTCCTTTTTACACTTGTGATGAATGTTTCTCTGTTATTTAAGAATGAAACCTGGCTGGGATCGGTGGCTCAGCCTGTAATCCTGCACTTTGGGAGGCTGAGGTGAGTGAATCGCCTGAGCCCGCGGGTTGGAGACGCGCCTGGGCAACCTGGCGAGACCTCATCTCTACAATAAAAAAAAAAAAAAATTAGCCAGGTGTGGTAGCGCATGCCTGTAGTACCAGCTACTTGGAAGGCTGAGGAGGAAGGATCACTGGAGCCCAGAAGGTCGAGGCTGCGGTGGCCGGGAGCGGCCACTGCACTCCAGTCCGGGCGACAGCGTGAGACGCCACCCAAAAAAAAAAAAAAAAAAAAAGAATGAAACCTGACTGTAAGAATCCAAGCCATCAGAATAGTTTGTGTTTTACATGGAACATTAAATAAAGAAATGGTTGTCTTATGTAAGGAAAACAGATGATGTATTTGATCACTTAACTCAGCTGATCAGGTGAGTTAAAAGTGAGTCAAATCAATTGTTGGACTGAATTTCTAGTTACTAGTCAGTTAAATCAAAGCACTTAGTCCAGTGACATGTTGTATCTATAATACATCTATGAAACTTGCCCTCAGGCTTATTTTATGAGAATCTTTTATATCAGAAACAGTGTAAAAAACAATTTGCACCCATTTAGTATGATTAAATAATGAGACTTTCAAATATTGAACTGACTTTTAGAAATCCTAGAGAAACATTGTGATATCAGTGTATAAAGATCCAAAATTCTCGGCTTCTGCACTAGACGGGAGTCCAGCCTCTCTCTTTCTCTCCCTCTCTCTCTTTCCCTCCTTCTCTCTTTTTCCCTCAAATGCTGACGCCGTCTCCACCTTTGGGAACCTCTGGACTCCGCAGGAGCAGGACTCCACACAACTCAAAATAAATAAATAAACTGTTTGCTGTACTCTCCAGATCCGTGGAAAAAAAAAAAAAAAAAAAAAAAGATCCAAAATTCTGATGAAAAACTGATAGTTTGAAAAACAAATTTACTAAATTTAAATTATTTATACTCATCCATTTCTTCCTAAGAGTATATAAGTTGTAAAATATAAAATAAACAAACATGTTTTTCAACTTATCACGTGGTACCAATTCTCAGATATGAGCTATGAGCTGTTTCTCACTTAATATTTTATAATATTCTTTGTGATTTATCTTTTAAATCACATTTCCCAGAATCATAAACGGCACTGAAAGGGATTGTAGAGATCTTCCAACCATATAATTTGTAGACAAGGAACTTGAGGTTTAGGGTATTGAAAACCCCTACAGCTAATTAGTAGAAGAGTCTAGACTGACACTCAACACTCCTAACACCTAATTCAGGGTTTTTAACCTCAGATTACTTTCATGTAGTGAACTGAATTCCTAATTTGAGATCAGTAAAAAAGACTGAAAAATCAAAATTATGTAAGGTTTCATCATAAGTCCAAGACCAATATATTAAAATTAGACTATCATTTTCATTCATGACATAGTAGTACAAATAATCTTATTTGTGGTGTATTTCAAACTGAGTAGAATTCATGAGAGGGCTTGTCTCTCCAGTCATTCTCTTCAATTGGGTGCATTAAGCTATCAAACTGTCCTTGAATTACTCTGATAACTCTTCACTGTGAATATTAACTCATTTGTAGATGAACAATAGGTTTCCAAAAGCATACTGGAAAATGTTCTACAACATTTGCTGGAAACAGACGTGCAGTTGTTACCTATTCAATAACCTTTTGGCTTTGTAGCATCATAGGAGAGATAAAGACTCTAGAAAATGAGAGAAACTTAAGAACTGAGCATAGAAAAAATGAAGATGGGGATATTTATGATGTTCGATCAGCTGTTACATATTTAATCAACATTGTGAGCACTTTTTAAAATTTCAGTCTTACCCTGTGATACCTGCCCCGGTTTGTTATAGCATAAACAAACTGATTTTTTAAAAATTTTGGTAAGATATGCACAGAATACATCTATAACATAACTTAATGTGAGATGTTTCTCTGATATTGATCCAGAGTATCCCAGGGGATTAAAGTTTAAAGATGTATTTATAATCCTTTTCTTTTTATAAGTTTTCCATAGACAGCTTATATATGTGTGCTGTTCTGTGTACGTGTGTTTTAATTTTAGGTTTGCTGTTTTTCAGGTGTACTTCTCTGAAGTAAGATGATTTTTCAAAAATTCTGTGTGGTTTTGTTGCATTGGGGTAAGTCGTTTGCTATTTTAATGCCCTTCTATAAGGTAGAGATTTTGCTGTTAGAACTGCTGTTTCATTTCTTGACTACCAGAATTTCCTTTTTCTAGTTAGGAATTCTCTTGCATGCTCATAGTTAAAAATGCAAACCAAAGTAAAAGTGTGAAAATGAAAATCCTTTCCAGCTTTCTAAAAACCACCTGCTAGTGTATCCTTCCAGAATTCTAACACACATACACACACACACACAAACACATGCACACACACACACACACACACAAAACAAAGCTTTATAATGTGTACTTTGTATATCCTCTGCAAAGTTTTATACCATTTGCTGTCCCAACACAAGTATATGAGAGTGCCATTCTATTGCATTTCTGCCAAAGATGCATATTATATTTCTTTTACCTTTTTGCCCTGTCTGATAAGCAAAATATGGCATCTCATTTCAGTTTTATCTATTTGAGTATTTGTGAGGTTGAGCACTGTTTTTTGATCATTTATATTTCTGATGTGATTTTCTAATTTATATACTTTGACCATTTTGTGGTTGGGTTTTATTGGTCTTAGTTGAATTTTAGAAATTTCTAAAATATGAGATATTTAGCACTATATTAGGGCTCTTCAGAGAAATGGAACCAGTAAGATGTGTGTGTGTATATGCATATATATGTGTATGTATGTATATATACACACACACACACACACACACAGATTTATTATAAAAAAATTGGCATATACAATTGTGAAGGCTAAGAAGTCCAAAGATCTGCAGTTGACAACCTGGAGACCCTTGAGAGCCAGTAATGTAGTTCCAGTTCAAGTTCAAGACTGGAAAACCAGGAGAGCTGATGGTGTAAGTTCTATTCTGAATGCTCCAAGCTTGGGTCCCAAGAAGAGCCACTGTTTCTGTTTCAGACTGAAGGTAGGAAAAGACCCATGTCCCAGCTCAAGGCAGTCAGGTAGCAGGAGTTCCCTCTTAATCAGCTTTTTTGTTCGATTCGTGTCTTTGGTTGATTGAATGAGGCCCACCTACATCAGGGAGGGCGATCAGCTTTACTCAGTTTACCCATGCAGTTGTTAATCTCATCTGGAAACGGACTCACAGAAATACCCAGAACAATGTTTGACCAAATATCTGGGCACCCCATGGACCCAGTCACGTTGACACATAAAATGAACCATCGCAGGCCTTACCAATCACTACATTTGCAAATATTTTCTAAGTGCCTATTGTCTGCTTTTTGACTTTTTTCTAGCTGTATAGGGAATTTTTATATACACACACACCTGTATAGACACTGAGAAACAAGATGCAATGACATTTAACTATTTTATGAGCTAATGTGGCATGATTAAGTTACAAATAGATATTAGATAATACTCAAAACTTTCATTCTCTATATCCAGGGTCCCCAGCCTGTTAGGAACTGGGCCACATAGCAGGAGGTGAGTGGCAGGTGAGTGAGTGCAGCTTCATCTGTGAAGCTCCCCATCACTTGCATTACTGCCTGAGCTCTGCCTCCTGTCAGATCAACAGTGGCATTAGATTCTCATAGGAGCACGGATCCTCTTGTGAACTGCCTGTGTGAGGGATCTAGGTTGCACACTCCTTATGAGAATCGAATGCCTGATGATCTGAGGTGGAGCTGAGGCGGTGATGCTAGTGCTGGGAGTAGCTACAAATACAAATTAGCATTAGTAGTGAGGTTTGACTATACATTCCCCCCCTGCCCGCAGTCCATGGAAAAATTGTCTTCCACGAAACCAGTCCCTGACGCACCAAAAAAGTTTGGGGACCACTGCGGCATATCAAGGAGTGGTTTCCTTAGTGATAATATTTAAAATAAATTACTGTGACACAAAATGATAGGTTTGTTCTTTAATGGAAGGGAGATGGCATTTTAAATTCTTATTCCTGTTAGAACACTAACAAAGGTTGACAAATATAATGTTGTAAGGAGACATTATCAAGGGATAGTGTATATGTTAGACATTGCCACCTTGAATACCACCAGAAGAATGCTGTCAGAAATTAAACGTATACTAGTCCTATCTCCTACCCATTGCAGGAATAATTGCAAGAGAAAGCTTCAGATGTTCTTTCAGAGTCTTGTGATTTTAATGCTGTGGACCATAACAGTCTTTTGTTTGAGATTAGTCACACATAGCCAGTAACTCGTTTTATTTTCTTTTGTTTTATTTTATTTTATTTTTTTTGGAGTCAGAGTCTCACTCTTTTGTCCAAGCTGGAGTGCAGTGGCACGATCATAGTTCACTGCAGCCTCAACTTGCTGGGCCCAGACGATCCTTCCGCCTCAGTCTCCCAGGTAGCTGGGACCACAGCTGCATACCACCACGCCCAGCAAATTTTTTAAATTTTTAAAATTTTTTTGAGAGATAAGATCTCTCTGTGTTGCTCAGACAGGTCTTGAATTCCTGGCCTCAAGTGATCCTTCCGCCTTTACCTCCCAAAGTGCTGGGATTACAGTCGCTGAGTCACTGCACTGGGCTACATTGCTGGTAACTTCTGAGCATACTCTTCTCACTTGTTTCTCATCACATCCTGGCGATGTTCTGATTTTCTTAAACCAAATCGTCCAATTTAGGTCGCACACCAAATTTTTGAAATTGAAGTCAGGCTATCTTTGAAAAAACTTATGTTATCTGGCGACTGTTACTTGTGTGTCAACTGGTTCTGAGCAATCCTTGGTTATTCCAATCTCAGGGTGCTCTTAAAAGCTTTTCTGTAAGACTCCCTTGTTGTGCTTACTGTTCTTTCTCATTGCAACCATCTGTATACTCAAAGAAAATAACCAGAATAACTGCACTGTTACAGATTTCCAAAAAACTATGCTACAAGAGACTATGAAAGAGAAATAGCTCATTCTTTTTTATATTCTCTAATTTTGTTAGATATGTTAAAGAAAACTCTTCATTTTCTTTTATATTTTAAAATTTTTATTAGACTCTAAAGTTACAGAATTTCAAGAGATTTGCAGTTTCAAGTTTTGTGAATCAAAAGAGATCCTGGGATATTGTTACCTGATAACATATGCCTTCAGATGAAAAATTCTAGATCTCTTTCTGTTTAGGATTCATTCCCAGGGAAAGAAATATCCTTTTGCAAGGGAAGCATACAAACAAAATAGACTCATCTTTTAATTAAACTGATTCCATAGTTGCTATGCTTTTGAAGTTCATTATTATATTATAAATTTCAATATTTCGTTGAGGATTTTAGGCTAATTCAGTTCTAGCAACTGAATTCTTCATGTGCAACTAGAAATTATAATGCTTTTAATTAGTACTATTACATATTCATGGTTTTGTAAAAGAAACAAAAAAAGATGCTGTTTTCATTGAAATGTTCTGATTTTAGAAATATATGTTAGAAGGACTGAAGTCAAAGAAACACAATTGCAGGGCAGATTTACTTTGGGTGATATTGTGACACCTAATTGTTATCAGTGTGGACACAATATGAGTCACGTTAATAATTTTGACCTTAATTTTGGCATCTATATATTTATATTATATTTATAGAAATGCTTAGACATTAAAGTATTAACAGTTATTACTTATGTATTGTTTAAATATTTTATGTGTGTTACTTTTGTCATTAAAAAATGCATTTGTGAATTATTTTTAAAATTTTCTGGTTTTTTTCTTTCTTTTTATTTTAGAGTTGTGGGGGTACAAGTGGGGATTTACTACATAAGTGGGTTGCATGCAGGTGAAGTGTGAGCTTCCAGCTGGCCCTCTCTCCCCTAATAGTGGCCCAGGTACCCAGTATGTTGTCCTGTGCTCCCCCTCCCTCCTCCCTTTCTCTCCCCCCACCCCCAGCAGTGTCCAGTGTCTGCCCATCCCACCCTTGTGCTAGTGTAACCAGTGATCAGGGCCCACTTATGGATGAGGATTTGTAGTATTCAGCTCTTTGTTTCTGTGATCGTTCACTTAGTATGATAGTCTCCAGCTGTATCCAAGTTGCTGCAAAGGCCATGATTTTGGTCTTCTTTATGACTATGTAATATTCCATTGTGTATATGTACCACCTTTTCTTTATTCAGTCCACTTTTGATGGGCATCTGGGTTGGTTCCATGGTTTTGCTATTGTGAATAGTGCTGCAATAAACATGTGTGTGCAGGTGTCTTTTTTGGTTGAGCAATTTATGTTTCTCTGGGTATATTCCCAGGAGAGGAATTGCTGGGTTGTGTGGAAGCTCAATCGGTAGTTCTTTCAGCATTTGCCACACTACTTTCCACAGAGGTTGAACCAGCTAACATTCCTACCAACAACGTAGAAACGTCCCCTTTTCTCCACAGACACACCAGCACTTTTTTGATTTAATAATGATAGCCATCCTTCTGGTGTCAGGTGTTATCCATTGTAGTTTTGATTTGCATTCATCTGATGATTAATGAGGCTGAGCATTTTTCATGTGTTTGTTGGCTGCTTGTATGCCATCTTTTGAGAAGTGTCTGTTCATGTCTCTTCCCACTTTTTAATGGGGTTGTTTGTCTTTTTCCTTTTGTTTGAGTTCCTTGTAGATCCTGGATGTTAGGCCTTTGCCAGATGCATAGCTTGCAAATATTTTTGGTTTCCTTTGCTGTGAAAAAACTTTTCAATTTGATGAGGTCCTACCTGTCTACCTTAGCTTTTGATGCATTTGCTTTGAAGACTTGACTATGAATTCATTGCCTACTCTGGGATTCAGAGTGTGTCTCCCATGTTTTCTCCTAAGATTCTTTTAGTCTGAGGTTTTACATTTAAGTGCTTGATCCATTTTGAGTTAGTTTTTGTATATGGTAATAGGTAGGATTCCAGTTTTATTCTTCTGCATGTGGCTAGTACCATTTGCTAAATGTGGTTTCCTTTCCCCAATATTTGTTATTGATGGCTTTGTTGAGGATGAGGTGATTGAGGGATAGTGTTTTTATTTCCAGATTGTCCTGTCTTATAGGTCTATGTGCCAATATCATGCTGTCTTGGTTACTGTAGCCTTGTAATAAAGCTTAAAGTCTGGAAGTGTGATGCCTCCAGCTTTGTTCCTTTTGCTGAAGATTGCTTTAGCTCTTTGTGCTGTTTTTTACTTCCATATGAATTTCTGCATTGTCGTTTCTAGGTCTGTGAAAAATGATGTTGGCAATTTGATAGGGATTGCACTGAATCGTAGGATTGCAGCCTTGGGTAGGATGGACATCTTGGCAATATTGATACTTCCAATCCATGAGCATGGGGTGTTTTTCCATTTATTTGTGTCATCCTTGATTTCTTTGAGCAGTTTTGTAGTTCTCATTGTAAAGGTCTTTCACTTCTTTTGTTAGGTGGATGCTAAGGTATTTCATTTTTTTGTGTGGCTATTGTAAATAGAATTGTATTCTTTATTTGATTCTCAGCTTGCTTGTTGTTGGTGTATAGAAATGTAACTGTCTTTTGTGCATTGATTTTTGTATCCTGGGACTTTACTGAAGTCATTTATAATGTGAGGAAGTTTTTGACAGACTCTCTAGAGCTTTCTAGGTATATTGTCTAGAAAGAGGGACATCTTAACTTTCTCTTTTCTTACTTGGAAATCCCCAATTTACTTCTCCTGCCTGATTACTCTGGCTAGGACTTCCAGCAGATGTTGAATAGGAGAGGTGAGAATGGACATCACTGTCTTGTTCTAGTTCTTAGAGTGAATGCTTACAGCTTCTGCCCATTAAACATGATGTTAACAGGCTGCAGGTTTGTCATAGATGACTCTTACTGTTTTGAGAAATGTTCCTTTGATGCCTCTGTTTTTGTGGGTTTTAAATCAAGAAGGTCTGGTGGCTTTTTTTTTTTTTTTTTTTTTTTTTTTGATTCAGAGTCTCACTTTTTGTCTCCCAGGCTGGAGAGCAGTTGCATGCTCATGCCCATTGCAGCCTCGACCTGCTGGGCTTAGGCAATCCTTCTGCCTCAGCTTTCTAAGTAACTGGAACTACAGACACACGCCACCATGACCGACTAGTTTTTGTGATTTACTGTAGAGACGAGGTCTTGCCAAGTTGCCCCAGGCTGGTTTTGAACCCCTAGGTTCAGGTAATCCTTTTGCCTTGGCCTCCCAAAGTGCTGAGATTACAGGCTGAGCCACTGAGCCTGGCCGTGTCTTTGTTTTTATTTGTTTCCAGTAATCTTTTTATTTCTGTCTTGATTTCTGTGTTAATCCAAAAGTTATTCAACATGTTGTTTAGTTCCCATGTCTTTGTGTGTTTTGGAGGGTCCTTGTCAGAGGTGATATTTATTTTTATTCCACTGTGGTCTGAGAAGATGCTTGGTATTATTTTAACTTTTTGAAATTTGTTCATGCTTGATTTATGCTTGAGCATGTGATCTATCTTGGAGCATATTCCATGTGCTAATGAGTAGAATACATTCATTGAGTAAGTTGAGTGTTGAGTTAAGGTTCTGGATCTTCGTATTGGTTTTGCTTTGATGATCTGTCTAGGGCTGTCAGTGAGGTGTTAAAGTCTCTGACTGTGATTGTATGTATGTCTATGTCTTCTCTTAGTTTATGTTGCAATTGTTTTATAAATTCGAAGGCTGCTGTGTTGGGTGCATACATATTTAAGATGGATATTTCTTGCTGGTGGATTGAGCCTCTTATCATTATGTAGTGTACTTCTGTGTCCTTTTAAACTTTTATTGGTTTGAAGTCTGTTTTGTCTGATATAATTATAGCTACCCCTGTTCTTTTTTTGTTTTCCATTTGCCCGGAAGACCTTTCTCCAGTCCCTTACTTTGAGCTTGTGGGTGTCCTTTGCAGTGAGATGAGTTTCCTGGAGGCAGCAGAATGTTGGATCTTGTTTCTTAATCCAGCTTCCTACTCTATGCCTTTTTTAGTAGTGCATTCAGTTCGTTCATGTTCAAGTTCAAGTTAATTATTGATATGTGAGAGCTTTTCCCTGTCATCATGTTCTTAAGAGGTTGCTTTGATGCTTCTTCTTCTTCTTTTTTTTTTTTTTTTTTAAGATTTTGCAGATGATCTGTATGCTCTGCTAATTCTGTGCTTGCCTGCATTTTGTGAAGGGTGGAACCATTTTTCCTTTCTGTGCTCAGAACTTTCTTAGCCCTTTGCACTCAGCAATATGTCATGGATCGCCTACCAGCAACTTGACTGTACTTTTTTATGAAATAGTGAAATATATATAACAAAAAACCCCAAATTTTTATATCTTATATTTTTATAACATGTGGTTTTGTGTGAAACAGTCATCGACATGCATTGCAGGTTCATTGGTACATGTTGTGCAATAGTTACGTTTGACATATACCACCTGATGTTTTTCTTTCTGAGCAGACAATGTGTTCTTGTTTTCTTCCTTCCACACTAATAATATGTAATTTATTGTCTTGTGCACCACTGTGAAAGCATTTCACACATTCTCTTTCTACATAATGCCAGCTGACTTTTTTTTTTTTTTACGTTTATCCCAGTATATATTTCATCTCTTTATTTGCCTTTTTGAGCAGCTTGAATGGACAACTTCAAGGAAACAAACATTTTTGAAAAGTGTGCGCTAGCTAGCATGTTTGTCCTGTGTAATCACCAGACATCTCTTTATGTCCCCTGAAAGGGTATATCTGAATGGTTTGCTAGATTTATGATGGTCCCCTTAAAGGGGATGTCGGAGTGCAAAGAGCTAAACGTCTCCTGAATGACTGGTCTGGGGGTGGCATATTTTCTTAGGGATTGGATGTCTGGGAATGATTTTAACTCTTCATCACTGATAAAGCTTAGCTGATTGGACAGGCAATTCTTAGCCAGAACTGCTTATCTGTAAGAATGTTAAAGATGGGACTCTAGTCCCTTCTGGCTTGTAGGATTTCTGCTGAGACGACTACTGCATTTCTGATGGGTCTTCCCCAGTAAGTGGTCTGTCCCTTCTCTCTAGTTGCTTATGATTTTTTCTTTCATGCTTACCTTGATGGATTACTATGTGTCTTGGGGATTGTCTTCTCATGTAATACCTTGCAGAGGTTCTCTGAATGTCTTGCATTTGGATGGTTGCCTCTCCAGCAAAATAGGGGATATTTTCTTGGATGACCTTTTGGAAAGCTTGTTCCAGGTTGTTCCCAGTTTCCCCTTCTGTTTTGGGGATGCCAATTAATCACAGATTTTATCTTTTTACATAATCTCACACATCCTATAGACTTTGCTCATTCTTTTTGAGCCTTTTCTCCTTGTTTTTTTGTCAGACTTGATTAGTTCAATATTCTGATCTTCAAGTTCTAAGATTTTTTTCTACTGAATGGTTGAATCTGCTACCTAGGCCTGTCATTGTGCTTTGAAATTCTGGGAGGGAATTCTTCATTTCCAGGATTTCAGATTGGATTCCTCTTATGTTGTCCAAGTTAGCTTCTATTTCCTGCACTGCTTTTGTTGCCTGGGTAATCTTTCCTTCCAGCTTTTTGTGGTTTTCCTTAACCATTTTAGCCATTTATTGTCTGACCTCTGTCAGTCATCTCAGATGGTCCCTTATGGATGGATTCCATTGTTTTGGGAATTGGGAGGTGCTTTTGTAAGTGATGCCTTTTTAAGGCTTTGAGGATTTCTGGGTTTTTTTCACTGGTTTTTCTTTACCTGTGATGATCAACTCTTCTCTTTTTACCATTATTTTTTAGGTTTGTTGTTTTGTAGCTGCCCTCAGGCCTTTTCTGCTAGAACAAAAATTTTTTGCAGCGGAGTGTCGGGGTTATTTTCTCTCACTTCACATTTATTGGCTTCTGGGGTATCCTAGTGTTCTCTTTATGGATATCTCGGTACCTGTGTGTCATAGGGTAACAGAAGCTGGGACAGAGCCAACTAGGCCTTCTGGAGAGTAGGACATGGAGCAGTGCAGCAGATGAAAAATTTATATTTTCTTACGTTTTTAAATAGACTTTATTTTTTAAAGAAGTTTTAAATTCATAGCAAAATTGAGAGAAAGGTGCAGAGACCTTCCATAGAGCTCTTGCCTCTCACATACATGCCCCTCCATTACCAATATTCCCCCACCAAAGTGGTATAGTTTTTATAATTGATGAACCTACATTGACATATCATTATCATCCAAAATCCATAGTTTACATTAGGGTTCATTCTTGGTGTTGTATACTCTGTGAGTTTGACAAATGTGTAATGACCTTAATCTACCATTGTAGAGTCATACAGAATATTTTTCACTACCTTACTCATCCTTTGTGGGCTACCTATTCTTCCCTCCCCCCAGCTCCTGGCAACCACTGATCTTTTCTTTGTCTCCATAGTTTTGGCTTTTAAAGAATGTCATATAGTGGGAGCCACAGTATGTAGTCCTTTCAGATTGACTTCTTTCACTGAATAATATGCATTTGTTTCCTCTATATCTTTTCATGGCTTGATATCTCTTTTCTTTTTAGCACTGAATAATATTCCATTGTCTGGATGTACCACAATTTGTTTATGCATTTACCTACTGAAGAACATTTGGTTGCTTCTCTTTTCTTAGATTTTTATATTTGTTATAATTATAATTCTTGAACATTCTCATTCCATACAACACAGTTGTTGGTAACATGTAAAAAAAAAGAATGATGTAGAATTACTATTTTATTTTCAATTACTATTTAAGAATAAGTTTAAGATGGGTGTGGTGGCTCACACCTATAATCCCAGAGCTTTGGGAGGCTGAGACAGGAGGATGGCTTGAGGCCAGGAGTTTGAGACCAGCCTGGATAACATAGTGGAACCCTGCCTCTACAAAAAAAAAAAAAATTATCTGGGTGTGGTGGTGCATGCCTGGAGTCCTAACTACTCATGAGGCTGAGGCAAGAGAATTTCTTGAGCCTAGGAGTTTGAGGCTCCTGTGAACCATGATTGTGCCACTGCATTCCAGCCTGGGGGATGGAATGAAACTCTGTCTCTAAAAAATTTTTAAAAAAATAAGTTTAACTTTTGAGGATATTTTGGGTACAGGAGTATATAATTGTTCTCAATTTTTGCATGTCTAAGAGTGATAATTTAATCAGTAGTAAAAGTTTCCTATAAGAAGTCAATTGTTGTGCATCATTTCTTGGGGAGTGTGTTAAGGACATGTCTTATATGGTGTTTTATATCTGGAGGATCATGAGAAGACTCAGGAGATCAAGCTGTCCTTATGTTGAAGACAAATTCTTTGTAAAAGTGCCGAGTAAAGGCAATGTTAACATTCTGGTGTTACTCTCTTTAATAAATATTAAAATAACACTCTAAAGTTTGTTTCTATAATTGCACATCCGGATGCTTCCCAGTTATGCTGGAAATTACAATAATATGTTTTAGAAGAGGAAAGTAAAATATTTAGTGCATTAAATATATAAACATATTGCATTAAATATAAACATATTAAAGAGGAAAAATGAAGTATGAATTTCCAAAAAGAGGTACCGGAAAGTGGAGTTATTTCTATAAATAAATGCACCCTCTCAAATATAACACTCTGTACAATAGAAGTAGGAAGTTATACATTAGGCACTGACTAAACGCTTAGGAAGTTAATTTACTGAGCACTACTTGGTTTCATCTCAGTTACTTCCTGTTTTTGTCTACGTCACAATGATTACTTGTTTTCTATGTGTCTTTTAATGTCTTAACAGAATTTATCTATGTGATAACTGCATTTAACTTGTCATATCCAATTACTCCCTGGAGATTTAAGTTGTCTTGCATGCCACCAAATAAAACCTATGACTACTTCCTCTTGCCTGCTGGAATCTCAAAGAACACTTCAAATTTGAATGGATACTATGAGACAGTTGGTGAAACTAAGTTTAATTCAAGTGGTACCCACTTTTCTAACTTATCCAAAACAACTTTCCACTGTTGCTTTCGGAGTGAGCAAGATAAAAATTGCTTCATACATGCAGACAACGTTGAAGGGAAGACATTTGTTTTGACAGTGAATTCTTTAGTTTTTCAACAAATAGGTAAGTATTTTAATGTTCTTAGCATTAGCTATTGTTTTTTAACTATACTGAACATAGTGTTTTAATTTTCTGAAACTTGTATGAAATAGATGTCTTATGGTTGTGATTCTTAACATATATTATCTTTTTTTTATATTAGTAATAAAATTAGGATTCATTATGTGACCAAATTAATAAATAAGCCCCAAACAATTTCACAGCCCATAAAAATGTAATGAGATAACTCTTTTGCCTTTAAGCACATTCCTTGCAGTCTTCTAAATTTGCTTTGAAGTAGAAATACACACCTTATTTTAAAACATCAAATGACTAATGATACTGTTGAATTAGTTAAATTTTAGAATATTTATGAAGAATGATACTTCTTCAAGCAAGGAATCTCCCTGAAATTCTTTTTAAATTAAGGGGTTTTGTTGTTGTTTTAAGTGTAATACATACTGAATGTAACTTTTGTAGTTAGTAAGTCTACATCTGGAAATATAAACAACAAAATTATTTTCAAGTCTTTTGGAATAGCTAGCTAGAGTGGAGTCAATTGACTCAGCCATATAAAGAGAACTACAGTATGAAATATAGGTGTATATAAGTATAGTACTCCCATGTAGAGTTAGTCAGGATTTCTAAGTGGATGCTGTTGACGTTTTGGACCAGATAATTCTTGGTTAAGGGGGTCTCTTCTGCACATTGTGGGATGTTTAGCAGCAGCCCTGGCCTCTACCCACCAGATGCCATTAGCCCCTCTCCCCAGTTGTAATAAAGAAAAACCCAGACTTTACCAGATGCCCCCTGAAGTACAAAATCACCCCTGGTTCAGTGCCATAGATTAGATGAAAGAAACACTCCAGTATATTGAAATTAGCTTAGGAATAAGGATACATTATACATCTGCAACAAAATAAGACTTTTAAAACACATTAGTAGTAATAAGTCCCAGTGTCTACAATTCAGCTCATAGCCATTAATCTAATTGTAAATGAAGCACTAAAAAAAATTTGTAAGGAAACTTAACTTGGCCAATCCAGAGATTATTAGATATACTGTAAAAATAAAGAGGTTAGATTTTTTTGTGTGTGATGAGCCTTGAGATGATAAAAAGAAGTTAGCACTTCAGTTATGAAAGGAAATGATTACAGTGTTGTAGAATTTATTTTTACATTCTAAGCTAATAAGTAGTTGTTTTAAAGTGAGTTTTTATTTTGTAACTAAAATTGCTAGGTTAAGTATTGGTTGCTGAGGATTTCCATGTGTTATTCTGCCAAGTAGAATGTTTGCATTGTAGGCCTCCACATTGTTGCCAATCCCGTGGTGTGGGGAAATAATGTTAGTGTTGTCAAAATAACTCAATCCTGATTTCCAGTTGTTGCTGTTTTTGCTCTCTAAATTGCAAATCACCAATAGTTGACCTGCATCATTATCTGGTGTGTACAGTGACATACACTCTCATCAATTGTATTTGGGACCTATGATACTACAATAATAAGCATTTAAGATATGCATCATCGTTCAAACGTGAATCACTGTGACTTTATTTGCTCATACCTTTATATTCGGTGTTCTTTTTTCTCTTGAAAAGTGACAGAACTGAGGTAGGTGAGATTTAAGCTCCTTTGTCCTACATAAGTGGTTTGGCATTATATAAAAGGTTTGAGAGACAATAATTGAATTTAATTCTCTAACTTTACACAGAAAGGAAACTAAGGGGCTGAGTGACTTAATCAAACACCTACCACTACTTAGAGCCTGTTTCTCTTCTCTCAGAATGGACAATGGCAGTTGTATTGCAACACTGGAAAATTTAGTTGAGCTCTTCTCTTTCACTTAGTTGTTCAGAATGTTTTTCATGTTTCATGTAGTTTTTTTCATTTTTTAATTCAGGTGCAAACTGGAACATACAGTGCTGGATGAAAGGAGATTTGAAAGTATTTGTCTGTTATGTGGAGTCATTATTGAAAAATTCTGTCAAGAATTATGACTGCAAAGTTCATCTCTTATATGTTTTGTAAGTACCAAATAAGTTAATCTGGACATTTCTACTTCACATTTTTTAAAAAGTGCTTCTATATGCAGAAGTGGATAACGAAACCTCTCTCATCTAACATCTCCTTTTATATTCATGTACCCCGAGAGGGATCAGTTTGTATTTTTATATATCTGTATCTATAGCATTCTTCCTCATGAGGTTTTCCCTCTTTTTTTCTCTCCTGTTGATTTGGATAGCAAGACATTGCAGAGATGGGTGGATTTATAGTCTCAAGAAGTATAAACTCAATAGATATCTGAGTGACAAAGGCGAAAATCTTGTTTTATATTTCTTTTTCGGGCGACTTTTTTTGAATTGGATTTCTTTACAACCTTAAGACCATGAGTGTCTAATAGTTATTTGTGCTACGTAGAGAGCCAAGATGGTTTTTCAAATAGCCATAAGCTTATAATTCTAGTAACTAATATATCATTCAAATTTTCTAGTAGCTTCAGTGATAATATATGCCATTTTAACTGTTTAGCATTTTTTCTCGTTAGTTCTTTTATTTGATGCTTGCAGAGAAAGAAACTTACTTGCTCCAGTCCTTTAGCTATTGAGATCATACTGGTAAGGGACAATGTGCTGGAATCTGTCCATATAAAAATGAACAGAGCCAAAAAGTAGACCGGGAGCTAGGAGGGATGGGATTTGGGGAGTTATAGTTAAAAAAGTTTCAGTCTGGGAAGATGAAAAAGATCTGGAGTTGGTTGGTGGTAATGGTTGTATAATAGTGTGTATGTACTTAATTTCACGGAACAGCATACTTAAAATTGTTGAAATGGTAGGTAAATTTGTGTTGTATATATTTTACCACAATACAAAATTAAAACAAGAAAGAAACTTAAAGTCATGTAAAAAAAAATGATGAATAGTTGAGATCTCTGCTCTTGAGATACCCACAGGTTAACAATTGAGACAGGTATGTAGAGTGTTTCAGTCTTAGTGGTTACTGATCTGTATTTGGGAGGTACATGATGTCATGGGAGCATATGGTTTTTGTGGGGTCTTAGATGGAGGTGTCCAGCTCAGCTAGTAAGAGAAAAGAGGAGCAAAGTTCTCCTAAGGAAAGAGACAGCTGTGTTGAGTCTTCAGAGATGAATGAGAGCTAATAAGAAAATATGTGGGCAAAGTGGGGTGGAACGGGAGATCAACGTCACCTAGAAACTTGTTAGAAATGTAAATGGGTCCTGAACATTTCTCACACTACTACAAGAGAGGGATTGGCAGTTGTGGGACACTGCCAGGGGAGGGGAAGGGGCGTGTAACATCACTGAGGGTACCTGATCCTGCACGTGGACTACTTATGTGCTCATCCTGACTTGCACCCCACATCTTGATAATAAAATAAAATTTTAAAAAAGAAAATTGTTAGAAATTTAAATTTAATTGCTTTACACCAGAACTAGTGAATTCAAAATTCTCAGGGTGGGGCTTATTAGTTTATGTTTTACCGAGCCCTTTAGGTGATTCTGATGGAACTCAAGTTTGAAAATTCCTGGTGTAGCAGTTCATATGACAGATTTTAGAGTCATGCTGTCTAGTTCTACTGCTTACTAAAATAAATGTACACCCTTATTGCTTATAAGTCTAACAGAAGTTCTATCTCTAGAAATTAAGTCAATGGAAATAGTCACACAAATGCTTAAAGTTTATTTGCTGAAAGAAAGAATTAATATATATTGTTGAATGAATGAATGAATATATATTGTTGGGTGGTGGCAATGGTTGTATAACAATTGAATGTACTTAATGTCGCCGAACAGCACACTTAAAATGGTTGAAATGGTAGGTATTTGGCAGTATATATTGCCAAATATATATTAATTTCTACAAAAAATTGCCAATTTGCCCTCCAGACACGTCTTCATGAGCCAAAAATTGTTAATAAAGAAATATTTCCAGGCCGGGTTCAGTGGCTTAGCCTGTCATCCCAGCACTTTGTGAGGCTGAGGCGAGTGGGGGGCCTGAGCCCCTGGGTTTAAGAGCAGCCTGGGCAACTTGGCAAGACCTTGTTTCTACAATAAATCAAAAAAAGAAAAAAGGAAATATTTTCTAAAGGCAGGAGAAGTGTGTGGTCAATGGTCAGATGTGGCAGAAAGGTATAACAGAATCTGAATAATATGTATGGAGTTGGCCATGTGGAAGTATAATGGGTCTCTAGGTGGAGCTGGTTCGAGGGAGTGAAAGGCGATGTGTCCAGAACAAAGGGAAACTTGGTGGAGGGATCCCAAAGAGCTGCGCTCTGAGGAGGTTGGTGCTAGTTTCTCAGGCACTTACAAGAGGACCCTGCGGAACTAGGACTTATATATCCAGGGAGGGGACAGATGGCGGGTGTAGATGAGTCTCTGAGGAGGTGTACTTTGGTGGGCTCTGAGAATGTGAGCAAAAGCCTGGTCACTGAGACCATCTGCTGCTGCCTGGGTGAGGAACCTTTGCTGGAGTGATACTTTCAAGAATGGGAAGCCAAAGGGGAAGAAGGATTGAGTTCTTTGCTCCTCCATTCGCCTCCTAGACTCCCTCTAGTGCCACTGAGGCAGAGTTTAATGAGAATCTAAGAGTCTTGCTAACTATGGCTTGCAGAGTCCAGCCCCAGCCTGGCAAAACACTGCACAAGATGAGTTTGAAGCTGAGAGGCAGTAGTTGAATCACCAGCATAATTCACCCATTTGGCTATTTAACATCCACACGCACCTTTCTACACGTACCTGAACTTCCCCACAGCTTCCCTATAACTTGATGCTTTCCCAGAATTAGATGCACTTGGAACAAAAGGAGACACTTTTACCTTCTCCCTGAAGTGGAATGATGCTGTGTCACAGTTCTTACTGTGACCATTTCTGGACAACATTTGTATTATGGCTTTCTGGGAAATATTAATTGCTCCTGACATTCAGTCACAGTCCCACTGGAATGACTATTCTAAAAAGTAACTAGAGAATTGTAAAGTTAACAACACCAAGAGTCTTGCTATGACATGATAAGGAGAAGGAGGAAATTGAGAAGAAATTAGTTAATATATAGAAATATCCATTCAAACATATACAAACATACTGTAAAGAAGGAAATATGCATAGCTACCACATCTTCATTTTTTTATGGTTTCCTAGGTTTTAGTTAATATTTATAATCTATGTTAGACCACCGGTCTACTTCTAAATGTCACCTACAAGAGTAACCCAGATATGGGGTCACTGTTGTCACATCTGGACACTGGGCAGACGCCTAATTGGGTGCCTAATTCTGGACACTGATGCCACCATAGATTTGGATGAATCTAGAAGCCTGTTCTTCTTTGTGCAATTTTCATGAGAAGAGAGGAAGCACTGTGGTGGAAGAAGGTATATTTCAGGTTTGGGGCTGACAGTTCCTGCTTTTTTGAGCAAAATGCATTTTAGCTCAGAGAAAAGTGTTCCTTTGCAAAGTAGAGCCTTCCTACGATGACCTAAATGCTTTGGATGGTGATTAAAAACTCTCACTTGGGTGCTTATTCTAGAGAACTTCAAATCTTATCAGCAGATTAGGGCAGTCTTAAATTTTATTTTCATTTTTTAAGGTGCTCAGTTTTAAAGCTTTCTGGACATGTGTAAGGGCTCAAATTCTATTATGTATAGAGTGTAGTTATATCTTGAGTTCTTCATTTTCTGAAAAAGATATTTCAGGGCATTACAAATTTGAATGGTAACTTAGCTATAGCTGAGAATTTTAACTTCAGTGTAGTCAGCTGGACATTCACTGGTCTATTCATCTAAATGGTAGGATCCAGAAAATGAGATAATTATAATAAACTACGTAGATTTTTCAGCTTCCTTATAAGATCAATTTAATAGATTCATTTGACCTACTTTTGTTTGAACCTAGGTTTCTAAAAATATTAGTCAGTAAAACTTGTCATAATTGCATGCAATTTGAGAAACATTTTTTTCTGCCACATTATAGCTTTGTATGATTTGGTTAATATGTTCATTACACCATTGAGCACATGCTATTTCTGCCTTTGATTCTGTTTTTTGTGTGCCTTTTTAAGCAATATATCTCAAACAATTTAAATAAGACTCTTCAGAGCAAGAGGAGGAGCTGGCCAATATAACAAATGAGACTTCCATGGAAGAGAAAATCCATAAGGTGGTTAATATAGAAGAGTTTTAAGTCAAAGTCACCTTTTTGGAGATCAGAACCCACAAGAGAAATCTTTCAAATGCTTTCATGTGTAAAAAAGTGTATTTTTATAGGGACTGAAACCCAATGTTTATATGGGATTGAAAATCCTATAAATATGTCCTTTAAGGGAAAGCATTGTTTGAGCTCAGATGTTAGTATTTGTCAGAGAACCTGAAGGAGAGCTACCCTAGACACGTGATAGTGTGACACTGCTCTAGACATTTGATCGGAGACCTAGGAAGGAAATCCTCTTCTGTATTAGAAGCCTACTTGTGTGTACCAGACACTGAGCTGGGCGTGAGGACTTGAGGCTCCACAACACAGACTCAGCTGTCGCCCTCTTGGAGCTAACAGTCTGTGATACAAACAGCAAACATAACAGCAAAGTTGGAAAATGCTGTGATGTAATAAATACACGGACTTGTGGAAAAATATACTAGGAATATCCAGCCTAGAAAAAGAGGGAGCAGGAGAGAAGGAACCAGAGAGAGTGAAGAGCATTTGCAAAGGCCCAGAGTCACAAGTAGCATGTCTGAGGACTTGAAAAGTCAAGTGTGGTTGGGCTAGGAAGCTGGAGAATGAAGAAAAGCCAGGGTGAAGGAATACACAAGGGTCAGATTGTAAAGAGCCCTTCAGGTCATGTCTGGGTGTTTGGACTTTTGTAACTGCTAACATCTAGTTGGTCTCTTCACCATTACTCTAGCCAACATTCTTTGTGATTTCAACATTGATGTAGATGATCGTCAATTTCTCGAATGCTTACGTTCAGTATTCTTGTTTTTTATATCCCACCTAGCTTACCCGTTCTCATGGACATACTGTAGACTTTATTAGCACGAGTAAGCATGCTCTTTCTATGATCTGAACTTCAAGAAGCCCACTCTTTGACCTTCTCTCTCCTCATACTTATTCATTTATTCCTTCTATTACCCAATGAGTAACCCTCCTTTCTTAATGAAAGGTTGCACATATTTGTAGCTGAGCAGTATTCACAGTCTGTTAGCACAATTTTGGGTGGTCCAAAGGCTTTTTTTTTTTTTTTTTCCATTTTGTACTGTCTCTTTCAGTCTTTATATTAGTAGTTTATTTTGGCACTGTTTCTGCTAATGTACTTCTCTCACAAAACCACATGGACCTCTACTGAATCTTACTGGGGTTCATTTCATTAGATAAAAGCTCACAAATCTCTTACAGATAAGCCCTTCTTTACCTTCTCTTTGATTTTTGCTCAGAAGCCATTTTTTTTCTTTAAAGATGTGGGGTACAATTCGGGGCTAGGTACATAAGTGGTCATCGTACAGGTAAAGTTTGATACTCTTATTGATGTTATCTGCTCCCTTCCCAGGCAGTGTTCCACTACCGCCAATTCCTTTCTTATAGTATTATGATAAATGTTCAGGGTCTGCTTATGAGTGAGTACATGTAGTACTCAGGTCTTTGTTTCTGTGATAGATCACTGAGTGTTATAGACTCTAATTCCATCCAAGTTGCTGGAAAGTTCATAATTTTGTTTTTATTTATGGCTGCATAATATTCCATTGTGTAAATGTACCACATTTTCTTTATCCAGCCCACTTTCAAAGGGCAGCATCATTGGTTCCATGGTTCCATGCTTTTTGCTGTTGTAAATAATGTTGCAATAAACATGTGTGTGCAGGTGTCTTTTTTGTAGAGTTCTTCCAGATACATACCCAGAAGAAGGATTGGTGTGTCATATGGAAGGACAATTTTAGATTTTTTAGAAATTGCCACACTGTTTTCCACAGAGGTTGTACTAGTTTACACTCTTACCAACAGTGTAGAAATGTTCCTTTTTACCCACATCCTCTCCAGCATTTGTTATTTTTTGAGTTCTTGATGATGGTCATCCTGACTGGAGTTAGTATCTCAGTGTGGTTTTAATTTGTATTTCTTTGATGATTAGTGAGGCTGAGCATTTTTTCAAGTATCTGTTGACTGCTCATGTGTCTTCTTCTGAGAATTTTCTATTCACATCTTTTGCCCATTTTTTAATAGGGTTGTTTGTTTTTTTTCTTTCAGCATGTTTGAGTTCCTTATAGATCCTGGATGTTACACCTTTGTCAGATTTACAGTTGGCAAATATTTTTTTCCATTCTGTGGGCTGTCTCCCTGCTCTCTTGTTGGTTTCTTTTGCTTTTCAGAAACTTGTCAGTTTGATGAGGTCCCATTTGTCTAGCTTATCTTTTATAGCATTTGCTTTTGGAGAGTTGATCACAAATTGGTTGCCTATTCCAATTTCCATAAGGGTGATCTCTACATTTTCTTCTAGGATTCTTATAGTTTGAGGTTTTAAATTTAGGTCTTTGATCCATTTAGAGTTGATTTTGTGTATGGTGATATGTAGGGGTCCTGTTTCAGTCTCCTGCATGAGGTCAGCTAGTTTTCCCAGCGCTGTTTATTAAATAGGTTCTCCTTTCCCCAGTGATTGTTGGTGGAAACTTTGTCAAAGACGAGTTGGTTGAGAAATTGAGGTTTTGCTTCCAGAATCTCTATCCTGTTCCATTGATCTATGTACCTGTTCTTGTACCAATACCAAGCTATTTTGATTATTATTAGCTTTATATAGGCCATTTCTTAATTTTAGCAGCATTTGCTATCTGGAGAGGCTAGACACTTCAACATTATCAAGTCCTTGTTCCTTTGTTTAATTGCCCTTTCTTTAATGTATGTTTGTCCTCTTATAGCAAGAAGAAACTAAGAGTCAACTTTAATACCTCCTTCTATATGTCAGTGAGTTCAGTAGGCGCATTCTATGCTTTCCACATAGCTACAGATGATAGTGCTACCGAGCTTTCTGCCACTACTTAAGAAAGATAACTTTTCTCTAGTTTCTAATACCTTATTCTGCACTCTCTTTTGTGTCTTCACTGGCAGAGTCCTTGAAGTCCAAATTCTGCTAACGGTATGTTCAGGATGATTTAGGCTTTCTTTACCATGCTTCTCCAGGTCCTTCTAGCCGCTGTCACCTAGTCCAATACCCCTCCTACATTTTTGGGTATTTGGCAGCACCCGTTTCCAGGATCCAGTGACTGTATTAGTGATCTATTGTTATAGAATAAATTAACCCCCGTACTCTGGTTTCTCTTCAGATTGTATAAACCTTTTGCCTTTTACAAAAATTGATATTTCCTTTAGTTACTCCCAACTCTACAATAAAAATAGTCCCAAACATGGTTGTGTGGCCCTGTGGAGAGTAAAGCAACTGGGCTATAAAACAAAGTTTAGCTTACTCTACATTTCTCTCTTCATGGGAGCCCACCCAGGGACCAGCATCTATCAAG
>CAUYQG010099067.1:0-10103 GCA_963574415.1 Tarsius wallacei
TGGTAGCGCGCACCTGTAGTTCCAGCTACTTGGAAGGCTGAGGCGGAAGGATCGCCGGAGCCCAGCAGGTCGAGGCTGCGGTGGCTGGGAGCGGCCACTGCACTCCAGTCTGGGTGACAGAGTGAGACTCCAACTCAAAAATAAAATAAAATAAAATTGAATTATGAATTTTTGTTATTTGATCCATGAGTTTAAGCCATGTAAATTGTGAAGAGGTGGAAATTGTGTCTCAGGTGGCACATTCCCCAGATAGTGAACATCGTGCCCCATAGGTAATTTATGAACCCTAACTCCTTTCTCTCCCTCCCCTCTTGTCGGTGCTCCCAGTGTCATGTCTGCAGAAAGATATAAATAATAAAACCAATCCCTTGACTAGGCTTAAATTATGTAAAGGCTGATAGCAAAGGTGAAGAGAGATGACCCTTGGGACCTCCGAACTTAAATTTATATTTGCCCTCCAAAAATATATATTCCGTGTCAGTTTCTGTCAGTGTAAAAGATACTCCTATGTAAAACTACCATGCCACCTGAATGATAGAGATAGTGCTCATCCAAACCAACTGTCTTGTTCATTTAATGCATATCAATGGTAAACAAGATTGAAGTTGTTTGAAAAACACAATCATTAATCTAAGAATAAGCTAGGTAAGCATCTCCCCGCTGTGGTGACATTTTATTCAGTGAAAGACATCTTAGAATTAACATTCTCATTTACAAATTTCCTACATGCATGCACATGCATTTAAATAATAATGGAATCAATAAAATAAAGATAAAGGAATCTTCAATATGATATAAGAAAATTAAATGATCAAAATAATATTCTCAAAGACAAGATACAACTGGTAGAGAGAAAAAAATCCTCATGCTTTTTTTTCAACTGAAGTATAGATAACATAAAATGGCAATTTTAGTCATTTTTTTCCTTTTATTTTTGGTTGGCACATAATAATTGCACATATTTATGTGATGCAGAGTGTTGTTTTGATACATGTATAAATATGAAGTGATCAGATTAGGGTAATTAGCATATTCATCACCTCAAACATTTATCATTTCTTCGTGTTAGGAATATTCACAATCTGATCCTCTCTTATAACTCTAAAAAAATATACAGACCGGGCTCAGTGGCTCAGCCTGTAATCCCAGCGCTTTGGGAGGCCAAGGTGAGCAGATCTTCTGAGCCCGCGGGTTCAAGACCCGACCGGGCAACTTGGCAAGACCTCATCTCTACAACAAATCAAAAATTAGCCGGGCGTGGTAGCGCGCGCCTGTAGTTCCAGCTACTTGGAAGGCTGAGGCAAAAGGATCGCCGGAGCCCAGCAGATCAAGGCTGCAGTGGCTGGGAGCGTGCCACTGCCCCTCAGTCTGGGTGGCAGAATGAGACCCCAACTCAAAAAATATATATATATACATATATATACACACAGTATACTATCATGAACCATATTTGCCCTACAGTGCTGCAACACCAGAAGTACCTAGCTGTATATCCTTCTATCTAGCTGTAGTTTTCATTTCATTAACCAATCTCTCCCCATTCTTCTCTCTCAACCATTCCCATCCTCTAATATTCACAACTCTCTACTTTCATTAGCTCAATTTTTTTAGCTCCCACATATAAGTGAGGACATGTGGTATTTATCTTTCTGCTCCTGACATTTCACTTAACATAATGTCCTCCAGGCCATCCATGTTGCCACAAATGACAGAATTTTATTCTTTTTATGACTGAATTGTGTTCCATGGTGTGCATGTGTATCATATTTTCTTTATTTAATCATCCGTTGATGGGCATTTAGGCTGATTCGATATCTTAGTTATTGTGAATAGTGCTGCAATAAACATGAAAGTGCAGTTATCCTTTTGTTATAGTGATTTTCTTTCCTTTGGGTAAATACCACCAGTAGGATTTCTGGGTATAGTAGTCCTATTTTTCATTTTTTGAGAAAACATTTCACACTGTTTTCCAAATGACTGTAGTAATTTACATTCCCACCAACAGTGAAATTTCCTTTTCTTTGCATCGTTGCCAGTATTTGTTATTTTTTGTCTTTCTGAAAATAGCCATTCTAATTGCAGTAAGATGACATCTCATTGTGGCTTTGATTTATATTTCCCTGATCATTAGTGATGCTGAGTTTTTCCATATATTTGCTGGCTATTTATATTTCTTCTTTTGAGATATATTTGTTCAGATATGTTGCCTGCTTTTTAATCAGATTGTTTGTGATATTACTGTTCAATTGTTTAAGTTCCTTGTATATGCTAACTAGTAATCCCTTGTTGGATGAATAATTTGAAAATACTTTTCCCCATTCTGTGGCTTGTCTTTTTACTTTTGATTGTTTCCTTTGCTGTGCAGAAACTTTGTAGTCTAATATTGTTTCATTTGTCTATTTTTGTTTCTGTTGCCTATCCTTTCAAAGTCCTCATTATAAAATCTTTGCCTGGACCAACGTCTTGAAGAAGTTTTCCTATGTTTTCTTCTAGTAGTTTTATATTTTCAGGTCCTACATTTAAGTCTTCAATCCATTCTGAGTTGGTTTTTGTACATGGTAATAGATAGGGGTCTTGTTTTATTCTTCTGCATATGGATATATGAGGGTGTCTTTTCCCAAAGTATGTTCTTGGAAACTTTATCAAAAATCAGGCGACCTTGGATCAGACCAAACGACATCATACTTCTTCCCAAGCTTGAAAGAAACTTGCTAGGGATCCCTTTTGTTGGATTTTTGGGTTTATGTCTTGGTTTACATTGCCTTATTCATTCTTTGAGGTGAGTATTTGTCTACCTTAGTGTAGTGGACAGACAGTCAAAGCAGGAAAAGCACAAGCTCTTCCCACCAGTAGTCTACAGCCTATGGGATGGCATCAGATATGATGGGATGGAGCATGCTATGTCTCTGAATTCCTTAAGAGGGTAAGTGGGTCACCTCAAATTTCCTGTGTCTGCCTACATCATGCAAAACCTATAGTTCAGAAATTTGGAGGAACATTTTATATCATACCATCACTTCTGGTCAGTGTATAAAAACCAAGTATCTGAGGAAGGTGACATAGTATGCAGTTTATGGGTCTAAGAACTTTGGCTACCCCTCCTCTAGGAAGCCTGACCATGAAGCCCTTCTTGATAACTGCAATTCTACTGTTCCAGAAACCCACAGGTAACCCAGAGCTTTCCAGGGGCCCACTCAAATCAACAATTGGGATAGAGTACTTTCCAGAGCTTAAGGAAATTTCATAATCCATAGTAGGAGGTGATAAGGCCCCCAAGGATGACTAAAGTCTATCCAACATCGTCAGAAATTTCCTCTTCCTTGAGTTTCATAGCAAGGTAGTGTCCTTTAAGAAGAGTCTTCACAGAACTGAAAATAGTTCAAAATTATTCTGGGATACAATTTTGTTTGTTTGTTTTTGAGTCAGGGTCTCACTCTGTCACCAGGTTAAAGTGCATTGACACAATCAGGGCTTACCACAGTCTCAACCTCCTGGGCTCAGGTGATCCTTTCACTTCAGCCTTCCGAGTAGCTTAGCTGTAACTACAGATGTGCACCACCATGCCTGGCTAATTATTATTATTATTATTATTATTATTTGAGTTGGAGTCTCACTCTGTCACCCAGACTGGAGTGCAGTGGCCGCTCCTAGCCTCGACCTGCTGGGCTCCTGCGATCCTTTCGCCTCAGCCTTCCAAGTAGCTGTAATTATTATTTTTTGTAAAGATGAGGTCTCACTATGTTGCCTAGGCTGGTCTCAAACTCCTGGTTTCAAGCAATCATTCCACCTCGTCCTCCCAAAGTGCTGGGGTTACAGGCAGGTGCCATTGCACTCGGTCTGGATACAGTTTTTACTCTAATGCTCAAATATATTTTCTTTCACTCAAATATATATTTCAGTCTCTTATACTACAGTGTGTGAATAGTAGAAGAATAAAATTTTGAAGTCAAGTTTAAGAAGCATGTATTCAAAATTTATAGTTTGTCTTGAAAAGTTTCTGCACAGCAAAGGAAATAATCACAGAGTAAATAGACAACCTAGAGAATGGAAAAAATATTCACAAGTATTACATCAACAAAGGGTTAACATTCAAAATCTACAAAGATCTCAAAAAAATCAGCAACAGAAAAAAAAACAAACAACCCCACTAAAAAGATGATAAGAACAAATGATAAAATGATAAGAACAGACATTTCTCCAAAAAAAGATATACAAATGGCTAGCAAACATATGGAAAAAATACTTAACATTACTAATCATAAGGGAAATGCAAATTAAAACCACAATGATATACTACCTAATGGCAATCAGAATGAACATTATTCAAAAATCAAAAAAACCCCACAGATGTTAATACAGGTGTAGTGAAAAGGGAGTGTATATTAGTACAACCTCTATGACTATCAGTATGCAGATTTTCAGAGTACTAAAAATGTATCTACCATTCAATTCAGCAATCTCACTACTTGGTATTACTCAAAGAAAGAGAAGTTGTTATTCAAAAAAGACAGCTGCATCCACAGGTTTATAACAGCACAATTCCCAGTTGCAAAGATGTGAAATCAACCTAAATGTTCATCAGTTGATCAATGGATAATAAACACACACACTCACACACACACACACACACACACACACACACACACACATACCATGGGATGCTACTCAGTCTAAGAAAAAACAAAATAATGGTTTTTGCAGCAACTTGCATGGAATTGGAGACCATGATCCTAAGTGAAGTAATGCAGGAACAGAAAACCAAACACCACAAGTTCTCACTTATAAGTGGGAGCTAAACAGTCTGCAAAGACATAGAGAATGGCATAGAAGACGTCAGAGACTCCAAAGGGGGAGGATGGAAACAAGGCAGGGATGAAAAATTACCTGTCAGATACAGTGTGCACTAATGGGGGTGATGTGCATACTTAAAGTTCAGCTTTCTTCACCATTATACAAAGCAGCCATGTAGTCAAAAATCATTTGTACCCTTAAAGCTATCAAAAGAAAGGAAAATGTATTTCAAAAATAAATGCTTCATGGCTATTGATTTTAAAAAAAAAAAGCATTTGTTAGTTTGTCAACTTTGAACAAGTAGTGAAGACTCTATGACCTCGGTTTCCTCATCTATGGAGATTATGACACCTGACTCACAAAAGTTGTATTAAATGATGTAGCATATATGAAGCAACTAGAATAGTGCCTGGCACGTACCAAGAGCTTAAAAATTATAGTTTCCTTTCCTCTTTCAAAACCAGATCTCTTATATTTGTTCCTTATTATAGGGAATAATAATGGTCTATCCTTGGACTCTAAATTCCTAAGACTCAGAGGAGTTCTAAAACCTGAGGTTGAAGGGATTATCTTTGTTCTCAGTCTTCATCCCCTGGGATCTCATCCAAAGAATAGTACAAACCCAGAAACCAAAATTTGAGTATTCCAACTCTTAGGTCATTGAAATAAATACTTTCAATCACTAAAGAAAAAGCGCATATCAAGATGAGTTTAGGTCTGGCAGAACATTGGAGGAATTACTGCCTCTGGAGGTAAAGGGAGAATGAAGAACCCTAGAGGGATAAGACAAGCCCAAGAATTAGAAAGACATTCAGGTAGTTGTGATGACATAGAAGCCAATGGAAGTTATACACGGGCAGAAGCGTACCATGCTGAGAATAAATAGGAGAGGATTCACAAGGCCAAACCTTACAGGACCTAAATATGAGTGATTCAGTAAAATATAAACACTGGTGTTCACCTTGTTGGAGAATCTTCTTTGGGATATTAGAGGCTATGTCTTATGGGTGCTCCATACCTCTAATCCCTATAAGCCTCCTTGGTCTTCCCCAAAACCAAAGTTGCCCTCAGTCTCAAACACTGATCTTGCCCTGTTGCTCTTTTCTGTACACAGCAACTGAACAGCTTAAGAAGTACTGGGATAACTATGTACAAGGATATTGCAGGGAAATCTGCAAAATAACTGAGATATATGGTTGGCTTTGGATGAAGTGACTTTGTAATTTTTGTTATGTGCTTCCTGTTTCTTGATATTGTTGCCTCAATATCAAGGAACTGGAAGCACATAAAAAAATATTACAAAGCCACTCATCCAAAGCCAGCCACATATGCACTGATTCCTCCTCAAGACTGATACAAGAATAGAAAATTCCCCCACCCCCAAGATATATTCTACACAAATAAAGTACAATTTTCTATTTACAATGCTTACGTCTCAACCTACTCTAAATGAAGGTGATAAGATTCACATATTTTACTGTTGGTTTCTTAATTCCCAGAATGAACTTCAAGCAGACTTTTTTTTTCCTGGTTTTTTGGTTTGTTTTTGTTCTTGTTATTGTTTTACTTTTTGTAGAGACAAGTTATCACTATATTGCCCAGGCTGGTCTCAAATTCTCTAGCCTCGGCCTCCCAAAGTGCTAGGATTACAGGCATAAGCCACAGTGCCCAGCGGATTCTAATAAATCTCATGGCCAGCTTTCTGATCCTGTTTTTCTTTCACCAGGGATTGAACACTCACCAGATTATAAATTGATTACTTGCCAGGTAATGAATTGATAGGAACAACTCAGAACCTCTCCTTGAAAAGGCGTTATAACCAGTGCACTTAAAAAGAAAACTAAAACATGGAAAAGGAATAAGAAACTCAGGAAAATTGATATATAATTTAGGAGAGGAAAAGATGAAGCAAGTGTTCAAAGGAAACTTGTGAGTGAGTTTAGGATTAAAGCAGTGCCCTGTAAAATAAGTAGGATTTCAACAGATGAGTAGGGAAGGCAATTTGAGTGAACAGAATGGTTTCAACTAACGAAAGGAAAATGGAAAAGACTGAACATTTCAGGAAGCTCTGCATGCACTTTGTATGGATGAAGAACAGAGCACTCAAAGCTGGACTATGGGGAAGTCTGATTTCCTAAGCTCCTACATACCAGCAGTGAGCTGGGATGACACAGATAAAAAGGATTCCATTGTTATGGAGCTCACTATATAATGTAGAGGGAGACCTAAATCATAACTCCAGGACAGAGTTTTTAGGTTTTTATTACTGTTTATGTTCATCCTTTTGGTAAGTGGGACCATTTGGAGATTAGGGGAAATATAAAAGACCCAGGAATGGGTCTGAATCTCAGTGCTGTATGAGACATTGTTGTCCTGCTATGCAAGAGAATACAAGACTAATCCATATTAGTCTATATTCCACCTATTCCACCTGAAGATGTACTTCTGCCACCCTGCCCAGCTCGCGCTGAACGGTGACAGGGGCAGAAGACCTGCAGCTGCCTTCCTTCCTAGACCTTGACTGAGGGCTTGCAGAGAAAACTTTCTTCTCTAACTACATTTCACACTCATTCTTCAGCTTTGTTTCTTATCTCATTTCACTATCACAATCACCAGCCCTTTAAAAATTTGATTCATTCACTGTAACATCTACCACTAATTTGTGGCATGTGTTCTCTAATTATCCTCTTATCTCCTGTTCTGGGACTGACACAGAAAATATGCAAGATGGGCCTAGTGCCAGAAAGTAGGGAACTGCTTAAAAATCAAAGGATAGGGGCATGTTAAAGGGACACAGGAGTCAGTCTGAAAGAAATTTGAATGCCCAAAGTTTGGGCAATTTCAGCAATAAAATAAATAGCATAGCATTAGATTATAATACAATATATGTGATAAATATCTTTGAGTCCATGCTGACATGAATAAATAATTGAATAAAGAGAATAAAGAAGAGACAGACATGCCATACAGAATAATTCCAAGTAATTGATGCAGATATTCTCTTCTCAAGAAGGTGGAGCTTAACGTCCCTCTTCCCTCAGCAAGGGCTGTGCTTAGTGACTTGCTTCCAAAGATAAGTGCATGGAAAGGAGTAAAAAGGGAACTTTACATAGACAAGCCATGTTTCACATTTTACGGAGAAATCATGTTGATAGCATGAGACCATGATATGATGTGACGAGAATGACACTTCACCTCCGCTGCCTTCCTCTCAAAAACCCATAGCCCCAGACTAACAATGAGAAAACATCAGCAAAATTCAAGTTAAGTGACATTCTAAATAATATTTACTATTCAAAACTGTAAAATCTTGACAAATCAAAAACAAGGAAATTCTGATAAATTGTTACAGACCAGAAAAGGCTAAAGAGAGGCATGACAACTAAAGGTAAGGTGGTATCTTGGATGGGTTCTTGGAACAAAAAAAAATTGAGAAAACTAGTGAAGTCATAATAGGTGTAGAATTTAGTTAATAGCAATGTATTTAGCAGTGGCAATATAAGATGTTAACAATAGTGGAAACTGGGTGAGGAGAATATAAGAATTCTTAAATTAATAATTGATATAACTACTGGTGCTCAGTTGGCAATAGTCTTCTGGGGATTGTATCTATTCCATTATGCCTTGTCTTTATAATCACTCTCTGAATCTAAACCTTCCTTTGTTTTGTTTTGTTTTTTCCCCTGTAGTTACATGTGGAAGGTGTTTGCTTACTTGTCTACTCCATTTTAGTAAATAATGTGCGTTGCATTCCTAATGATTAGTGATTTTGTCCATTTTTGTCTGCTTATGACAGACTCAGTGTCTTTTCTTAAACCCTGATATTAATGACCTCCAATAATCCATTCAAAGACCATCAAATAAAAATGCACTCATTAGTTCTGGAGCTTTCTAGACAATTTTTTCCATTTTTTTTAAGATCTGGTGCCAACACCCCAAGCCCTGTCCCCTATGAGAGTCCTGTGCCCAAGTAATGGAGTGTCTAAAAATGTCAGTCAGTCTATTAGGTTTTAACATAATACACCAATAATTATGTTAAATATAAATGATCCAAATATACTTTTTAAAAGAAAGAGATTTTACGACTGAATTTAAAAAGAAAACATCTACTTTGTTTTTGTTGTTGTTGTTGCATATATTTAAGGTATACAACATGATGTTTTGATATATATATCAAAACATGTATATGTATAGAACTATACATATGAAAGGAGTCTATGTGATGATACATACTATACATATGTACAGATAAATTTCTTATATGCTTTCCCTTTAATCATTACATCTTGCATAACAATACTCAAAAAATTGACCTTCATAAAACTCATTGACCTTATTCGGCTTTCATCAATTTTACATGTATATATATACTCATTTATTTGTGTGTGCACATACTTATGTATTCATTGTTTTTGAGACTTCAATTGCTTTTGAGACCTTGACTATTGTCAATAATGCTGCAATGGTTCAATTTATATGGCATTCTTGAAATGACAAAATTATAGAGATGGAAAACAGATTCTTGTTTAACAGGAGTTAGGGAAGGAAGTAGAAGACCTTGACTGTAAAACAGCAGCATAAGGAGTCTATGTGATGAATTGTTTGGTATCTTGATTGTAGTGGTGATCACAGGAATCAAAACATGCATAGAATTTTATAGAAATAAATAAATAAGTATGTGCACACACAAACTAATGAGTACATATATACATGTAAAACTGATGAAAGCTGAATAAGGTCAATGAATTTTTTCAAGGTCAATTTTTTTGAGTATTGTTATGCAAGATGTAATGATTGAAGGGAAAGCATATAGGAAATTTCTCTGTACATAAGTGAGTTTAAAAATATCTTTAATTTTTTTTAAAAAGGTTTTAAAAGCAGCATTTTCTCTATATTTACTCTAAGCCATCAAGGCTTTCACACAATCTCTGCTCCAAAGGCTACCATATTTCTTTTTGAATAGCATATTATACCTATCATGAAATGTATTTATGATAGTCTTACCCCATGCTGTGAAAATGTACTTTTGAAAGAATACAGTCTTGTAGATCCTAGATGTTAGGCCTTTGTCAGATATACAGTTGGCAAATATTTTTTTCCACTCTGTGGGCTGTCTCCTTGTTCTCTTGATGGTTTCTTTCACTTTGCAGAAGCTCATCACTTTGATGTTGCTCATATTCTTCATGGTGTTTACATTATTCTATGCCATAGGATAAAGAAGAAAATATACCAATTATAACAAATATTATTTTGATTAATATTAACTTGCTTAAACAGGGGCTTGATGCATTTGTAATATTTTTTCACAGTAT
>CAUYQG010099068.1:0-14591 GCA_963574415.1 Tarsius wallacei
GTCCACCTCTTTGCTGCTTGCTCACCTTGGGAGATTTTCTCATAGCCCTTCCCATAAGCTCAGCAGGACACTCCCTGGAGAAATGGAACTCTGCCGCTGAGAAATCACATTCCAATCCTAACTCTTGTTTTCTGTCCCCAAAACAAATGTATTTCAGTGAGGATGCTCCCAGTGCCATGGTTTCTAATAATTTTTGGAAGGAAAATGTCACACAGCTCCGTGAAATCTGCCGGGATGCCGCTTCCTAAATTCCCCTTTCTTTTACTCAGAAAAACTCAATCGAATCAGGGAGGCATGATTCCCCGTTAGAGAACTCATTTTTCCTTTCCTCTGGTGGGTTAGATTTGTTTAGGTGTTCACTGATCCTGCTCTTGATTAATCATCCCAGCTGCTTTCTCCCAGCTCACCAGTTGGGGCCGTGAAATTCCGGAAGGCATTCGAGTCCTGTAGTCCTGTGGCCATATGAGGACCCACTGCACCTTTAGCCAACATGTCACCACATCCCATATGAATTTCTTCAAAGCTCCCAGCATAAGCTAATCCAATCCCAATTATTTGTTGTAGATGTGTCTGTGAATATGCACCCTCCTCCCCCCCACCCCAGACCTGCACGCTCAGCCACACTTGAACTAATCCCTCCAACCTGCCTTTCTTAGACAGAATCAGATGACAGAGGCTCTTTGGGGAAGAGCAAAGACGGAGACCACAGGGACCCATGGGAAGAGGTGGAAGAATCAAGTATGGCAAGAACGGAAACCAAGACGGTAGAAATAAGGAATGAGCCAGAAAAGTAGAAAAGAGAAGGAAAATACATATTCAGAGAGAGAGAGGGGCTTTTGACTGCTCCTTCAGCAGGTTCCCAAGCCTAGGCATCCATCACCAGGTGCATGATAGAGGAACTCTGTCCCCTTACCTATGACCAGCGGCGATGTTTTTTCAGTGATTCCACAAGAGTCAAAAACCCAACAAAGCGCATCGCGGGCGCTGTAAAGGGAGCATGCTGCTGGTGTCTGTGACCACTGTATGCAAAGCTTGGCATTAGTCACAGCCAGGCCGGCTGTGACAGGCCTGAAGTGAGGGAGATTAATGCGAGGCTGGGGCACTTTATTATTGTCATTCTGTTCTTTCAGACTCTGCCTCTGACTTTCAATTTTGCTCCAGAATTAATTGTCTGCTCCCTGCCGTATGACTGATGGAGAAGGATCCACGGAGTCCAGGCACCTGGCTCTGGCCTTGACAGTCTCAGGCCCGGTGCGGGATGGATTGTGTGCGGTCAGGGTGGGGGACAGGCAGGCATCCCTCAAAGAAACCGCCCCGTGCCGCAGCTGACTTTGGTCAGACGTGACCGAAGATGAGCCTTTGCTAAGAATCATTTTGGCTGGCAGGGTTCTTAACAACGTGGTCATGCCCTGTTATGAACTCTCCCTGGAACCCAGAGCTCCGTCAGTTGGGGGAGTCCTTCCCAGAACTTCTGGTTTCTGATTTTCTTCTTTTTCTCTGGTTCTGGGTAGCAAATGGGTAGTGCAGCCTCCTAGGTCTCAGCCCTCCCACATTTAAGCATTTTTGTGAGCGTGCCAAATACAGAATCTCTGACAATAGGAAATGCAAGGCTGCTACCATTTTCTAGCCGGAGTTGGATATCCACCTCCCTCCCCATGATTACTCACCCCGCCCTGTCTTCCTCCATTTCAAAAACAATCTGGAAAGCCTCTCTTAAGATCAAATCCTAAAAGATGCCTCCGACGAAATTGCAATGTTCTCTACTTTAGAAGGAGCCAAGAAAGGGTTGTTGAGTGAATACATGAATGTGTGAATGCATGCAAAGATATTTCATGGATGAATGAATCAAGGAGTTCCTAAAAAAAAAATAAAACATGGAGAGGCTTTTTTTAATAAATAAATAAGAACCTTTTTCAGTCATTTTTAAGCCAAATTCAGATCCCTCTGCTTTTCTATCTCCCTGTTCGCATCATTCCCACTGAAGATATGTTCATAGAAAACTGGGTGTAATTCTCTCTTTTTTTTTTTTGTAAGTGGAATTCCACAATAAATGTTTAAAAACTGGGGGGAGAGGGGAGGATGTCTCTGAGGAAGGCATTTACAATGCTAACTTCCATGCTGTGGTCTGGGTGTACACAGCACACACGGATTTTCAACTTGGGGCCCAGAGGTTACAGTTTCAATGCATGAGACTCACAGATTTCCCCAAGCCCTCTCAAGACAAAGTTTTATTGAAGGAATAGCTCACGTGTCCCAGGCACCTCTTCCTCCAAGCTGGATGAGAGTGACACCCGAAATGAGGAAAAACCAACCAACAACGGAAAGGGCAGGTGTTGACGAGCTGAGGACCATTTAAAGGCTGGTTTTCTGTAGAACTTTCAGGAGTTCCTCCTAAATAGGCTGCCTGACTGTAGCCTGCAATAAATTATTACAGCTTTAACTCATCTGGTACTTTCATACGATTACGGTATTATGTTAAAGGGTACAGAAATATATAATATGCTCAACTGTCTCTATAGTGGATACCAGAGGGAAAATTACCACCACTCAGTGAAGAAGATCCAGCCTCATTACATTAATGATTTATCACAATGGGAAAATGTGAAAAGTAACTAGTTGCTTTTATGAAAAGAGGCAGCTTTTCCCACTGGCAACTCCTACAGGCTCTCGGAGAAGAGGAATTTGGAAGGCGCTCCAGACGGTCACACGCTCCCACCCTCTTCCCAAGCTCCTTCTGCAACTCTAAGAGGAAGGTATGCGGGCAAACGTTGGAATATCCTTCAAACTTGACATTAAGTATTCAAATGTTACTTAAGCAAAGTGTGAGCAATTAAATTAATCAATCTTCCCAGCCATGTACAGAACAGATGTTCAATAAATCCTCTTTGCTTACAGTAAGGGAGGAAGAGTCCACTTTTAACTGTCCTTCAGCGATGACACCGCTCAGGCGTCCTCTGCCGGCCTCCTGGGCCACCGTCAGGTGCTTATGCTGTGCTTTCCTTTATTATAAATAACAACAGGCCACCTGGACTACCTGTGCTACCTGGGAGCCTCGAGTTTAATGATCCTTCCGACGCGGGGCTCCGTGCGCTCCTGATCCCCGGTAATGGGGCTGATGGGAATGGCGATGGAGTGACGGCTGGCAGTGACAGATGACTCCTGGCCAACGCGTGCTGCTGACAAGCAGGGAATATGGGCCAGCATTGCAGAAAGGTCAGGATAAAAGTATTGGCTTGACTTTCAAAGTTTCACCAGGAGAACGAGCAAATGAGACAAAACCACCCAGAACTCCAGGACGGGTGCAAAACCAGCTGTGCTCCAGGGAGACGGTTAGTCGCAGTCTTGGGAAAGGGAGCAGCATCCGTTGGAAGCTGTAGTTTAAACCAGGAGAGAAAGTCGGAGCCAGGAGCAGGAGCCTCATCTTCTTTGCATGGACAGTTTCCAATGAAGGACTTCCCCCACCCACCCACCTCCCCCGGGTTGCGGGGACATCGAGGGGGCAGCTCAGTGAGCAAGTCTCTCCCTGCCCCAGAGATGACGACAGAGAGTCTCCATGTCTCCCCATCAAGTCACCCAGACCCTGTAAGTGTCCCTCCTGCCCAACCATCTGCTGCAGAGGGAGCCACCACCAACTTACAAAAATAATGAAATCCACGAATGTGTCAGATTGCCAAAGATGGCAGGACTCCACTTGTCCCTTTTGGCTTCTCGAATGACATCTATTCTCTCCAAAAGGACAGGGGAATCCCAAAGCATGGGAAGGCCCTCAGTCCTAACCCCACAGTCCTCCAGCCCGTTGCCCGTCCCTGAGCTGGATACTCCCCAGCCTGAAGCCTCCGGACACCACCCGTGGTAAGCCACAAGGCCATTGACATTCGGAAGTGGCGGCTACAATCCCGGCCCTACAGATATATAACTTCAACCTTTTGAAGGCTGCCTTTCCGTATATGGACTTTATCCACATTTTAATGAGGCTTTAAAATCCCCAAGATTAAGCTGGTATTTTATGTAGAACTGCCTGCTTTTTATGATATGCTGACATGTTGTACAACATTTGGTGACTATATTGATCCTTATAAATTCAGCATCTATATATATTCATGAAAAGTACCTTTTCTCCCCATTCGGGCCACAAGATGATCCAGGCACACATTTTCCTGAGCGGAGACAATAAAACTGCAATTGTCATGGTTCTGAGCGTACACAATGTTTCAGTGTTTTCAAATTAAACCCCTTTTACCATCTGCTTGGAAATTCCTCCGTGAGGAAATGACAGTTCCTTTCCAGGTATCTGATGGTGTAAGTGCCCCTGTTTCTCCTTCAGGTGAGCCCGTTATAAATCCTGAGGGGCCCAGGGAGGGCTTCCTCCCGGGTGGGACATTATACATCTTCATGCCCTCATGTTTGCCTGACCACAGAGACCAACCTTCCCATGTTTCTTTGTGCCACTTTGTACTTTTAATCTGAAACAAATGATTGCAGGGGGGAGAAAAAGCATTATCACCTTGGCGAAACATCAGGAGTATAAAAAAAAAAGAAGAAGAAGAAGAAGAAGAAAGAGACTATGAGCAAATTCATCTTCAGCTGCTACAATCAATCTCTCACCTAAAGAAATACACAATAACTAGGCGGGAAGGAGGCAAGATTTATGACTTAGAAACATCTACACTGACCAGCATATACCTAGTCTTCTTGGCTCCCTCCCTACCCGAATGGCTCTCTCTAACAGTTACAATGATAAACTGTCTCTCCCTACTGTTTTACAAGTACATTAGCTTTATTTAATGAGATCTCAGAGTAATTTAACAGATGTATATAGGACATAAGACTAGGAAAACTCTTGCTACTTGGATACTTTTGCCAAGGCATTCTAGGACAGTTAATCTGAGGTGCAGCCTTATATTCTTTGGGAAAGCATTATCTGAATTTTTGGAAGGTTTTTTAAATGATTTTAATAGAATTGTTGTATTATAATCAATGCAGGGAGAGAGCACCTTTTACATTCGCTTGCATTCGGACCGTCGAAAGCCAGGATAAATGGACTTTCTGAAATCACGGAAACTCACGTACACATTGAATTGTCAGGAAGGATGTCACTGTCAGAAATTAATAAATTTGTGGTAAAGTTTTCATTCACCCACCTCCCCAAAGGAGTAAAAAGATGCCTGGTGTGAGGGAAGGGAGAGAGGGGGAAGACAGTTTGAGAGGGAGGTGAGGCCCCTGTCTTCTCAGCCAGTGTCATACGCCTTGGGGGTAGGGGACCTGCGGGGTGTCCTTGCCACCCTCCATGCCCCCACGCCTGGCATATTCTGGCCAGGACCACGTCTTCCTGGCGAGCTGTGTTCTCCCTGACATTCCTCAGCACTGGGTTCTCTGGGAACTGTAATGGAGGAATGACAATGGTATTAACTTTCTTAAAAATTACTTTAATAAACTGCCAATTAGTAAGTGAGAAGAGGAAGCCATGGGAAATTACCTGGACGTGCTTAAAATAAAATTAAAGGGGGAAGGGAGCCTTCTTCCCCTTCATTTCTCCAAAAGCACGAAGATTGTGCTCTCATATACCGGGTTGTGGTTTTCAGAACCCGTTCTCCTAAATAAGACAAAATCTACATTGCACGGTACCACTTACTCATTTACGACACAGTTAGCTCCGTTTCAAAGTGGAGTATTAGCCTAGGTTTAGTAAAGGATTGCAATAAAACACATTTAAGAACCAAAACAGAACAAAAAACAGCAACTCAAAATCTACCCAGTGGTGACAGCTGTGGTCTAATTTTGTTAAGACCAAAACATGGTCTTACTAAACTTTAGGTTGCCTTTTATCAAAGCATCCATTTCTTTTTTTTAAATCCTTTAAACGGTTTGTGACAGACTCCAACTGATACTTACAGTCCTGCGAAAGTGTTCCATGTCCTCCTCCTCAGAGGCTACAGTTTCCCACAGACAGCTCCTCATGGAGCGCATTTATAAGGAACCAGCTCTGAAGGCATAAGATGTCGCAGTGTACATGTGGCAGCAGGTGAGTGTGGATTCCAGAACATACCACATGTGTGTCTGCCCAAGGTAAACACACTGAACGGCATTCTGCAAAATACATACTACTTTATATAGGGCTAATGGCTCTTAATGAATAATTTAGGGACTCCAATGCAATCTTTTAAAAATATAACACAGTGAGCCTAAAAACTCAGTTAGAGGAAAGGTTATGAAATTGGTGGTGACCCTTTAAAACGACATTGAGAAATCACAATGAACCAGCTCACTTTGGAGTGAGGGACTCAGAAAGAAAGAGAAAGGGAGAGACGGGGGTGGGGGGCATGTGATATTCTCACCCCCAACAAACCCACTGCATAGAATTTCATTCCTTGAGAGCTATACATCAAGCTGCATTTGTTTAATGAGGTTGGCACCAGAAAGATGTATAGAACATGTCAGACACCCAGTACCCATGCACAGTGGGGGAAAGATAACATCTCAGACTCTGACCACTCACTTAGTCTTCCAGCCGGCTTCTCTATCTGTTGGTTCTTTGGGGAATAATAAATGAGAGGGCAGAAGGAACAAGGAGCCGAATAATGAAAAACACACACAAAAAAGAAAAATTATAACATTGGAGAGCAAAGTAGATTTACTGACCTCACAACTCCATAATCAAGAGAAAGTTATCACGGAAGAAACTTTTACTAAGCGGAATGATCTTAAATAACAAGGAGTCCTGTGGAATTTACAGCACTTTTAAGATATGCAAATTGAATGCAAGGTATAGACATAAGGGTAATTAATTGTAAATCTAAGAATAATGTTTCTTTGTCAGGCTGTCTCCATGTTGTGGAATACATTCTAATGTGCCCTAACTTAGAATATTTTTTAAAGGCTGCTCTAATTGCAAGATGTTCAGAATTTCAAAATACTAGTTATTCTTATCGTTTAATTTAGCTGCTGTAACATTTAATAACAGAATTTACTGATTGCATGAAAATAATTTAATCTTTCAAGGTTAAAGCACTTGTTCCTAAGTTCAGACCATCACGATCTGTGTGGAGAGAGAGTATTTCGGGGTAAACCACTTTCCGTGGTCCTTGACTCCACGTTGGGTGTGGAGGGATCCCATGGGTTGTTCCCTGCTACTTAGCTGCCTTTTGGCATCAATTGGCACATGCTTCTGGGTCTTACGGTGATGTCCTTATGATGTGGGGGACAGTGTAACTGATCTAAATTCCTAATGTCTAGTTCTCATCTACCTGCTGATGAAAACCTCCCACGTCTTGTTAATGTAAGTGGTATAGAGACTGTGTAGATAATGGATTCTTAAAAATCTGTAAGTGTGAAGACATGGAGAGAAGCTTTCAAATCAGGGGAATCTGACACTTGTCTCCCACCAAAAAGCTCTTACACAAGATGCACTTGAGGAAAGAACTGGGAGGGAAGGTTGGCGAGGGGCATTAGCCAAGCAAATGAGGAGTGAGGACCAGAAAGAAAGCATCTCTATCCCTTGTTCCCCCAAGGGTCCAGCTCAGGTGCGAGACCACTGAAGGGATAGGATGTGGCTGATTCTTCCTCTGGAGATAAAAACAAACGGACTCTCTGGAATGCCGTCTCGTGTTTCTCAGAAAACAGATGGCCAAGAGTGGGCCACACAACTGCAGAAGGTCTGGGGACAGAAATGGCGGGGGGGGACTGGCCCAAGGAGTGCGCCAGGAAAGATGGGCTCCATCTCTCGAGTTAAGCCCGTGAGGGCAGGTGACCCAGGAGAGCGCTCCTTCTGAGCGCCTCGTCCCCGGTGGGGCGGGCATTGCTTGTGGCCATGACGACACCTGCTTCACAGACTGTTCCTCCACTTGCTCCTTGTCTGTTCAGCTTCGTAAAAGATGCCCACTGATGCTGCCCAGGGCTCTCCCTGGGCCCTTTCCTCGCCACTTCTCCAAACTCACTCAATGGGCTCTCATCCAATCCCAGGGCACTCGAGGCCAGCTCTGAGCTGGTGACTCTTAAAGTGAAGTCTCTAGCCCAGACCTTCAGATGTACACTGTTTATGGTTTCGGTGGTGTCCACTTCAGAATAGCCAAGGGGCATTTCTAACCTGCTGTCTCCCAAACGGACCTCCTTCTGCCTGAGACGCTCTGCTCCTGCCTAGAGACCCCTCAGGCTTTGGGTTACGGCTCAGGTGTCAGTTTCTCTGATCGCCCTAACTTTTGAAGGGTGCTCCCATTTCTCTGTGTCGTATCACCCTTAGTTATTTCCATCAGAGAAACGTACACAATTTATATTCATTTCAACCGCACGTTTATTTTATACGGCCTGTGGGATCCACGGAAATGGAAGCCACGAAGGAGTGGGGGGACAGAGGACTCCTGGGCTGCAGCTCCTGCTCACCCTCTGCCCTTTGTGCTGACAAAAGTCATGCTCAATAGACCCCTGGGGAGTGAAGTGGTTGGGTGACCAGCTGGGAAAGTGAGTGTGGTCTGTGCCTCTCCCTGGGGCTCCACAGCAAAAACCCACTGTGTGCAGGGTATCGCTCACAGCGGCAGTACGTCCAGACAGATGGTGGTCATCTCCAGGCATCTCAGTGGAGAAGCAGAGCTGGATCCGAGCAGGACCATGAGAAGGGCAAGGGGTCCAGAAAGCACGCCACCCAGAACTTGGTTTTAAGAGACCAAGAATATGGAGCCTAGAGGGAAAGGATGACGTGATGGTTCGATGACCATTGTTTGAAAACTAGCCTATAGAGAGGGTTAAAATTGCTCAGTACAGCTGCCATGGGCACACACAAGGCCCAGGCCTGGTATCAGGGAGTCAGTGCAGAATGTAGAACCCAGAGCAGAACCATCACAGACTCAGTCTACACTCCGCCTCTCGCCACCTGGAGGGATTATGAACAACTGGTTCCATCTCACTGGGCCTCAGCCCGTTTCCTTGTTGAGGGGATTGAACAAAATGTTTGCAAAGCACCTACCCCTCAAATGCTGAAGAGAGAGGCTTAGGAAAATCAACACCCCCCAAGCCTTGTATTCTAGGCAACAGTAAGGTTCCACTGAGACCACTGTTAATTCCTCACCAGCTCATGCAGTAACTGTACTCTCCTGCAAAGTTGCACCATTCCCTTCCCCACCACCTCAGATATATCTGGGATTCACCAAGGGGCTGTCTTCCTTGACCTGATAAACCATCAGCCTGCCACCACTGGCCTCGGTCACTTAGAGTCAACTCGACCCCAGGCCCCAATTCTAATGGCAACCATCCCAGAAATTCATTTCAGTTACTGAAGATCTCAACATTCGTTGCTGTTGGAACAAGTCTTGCAAGTCCAGAGATCAAAGATCCCCCCACCATCACACACACACACACACACACACACACACACACACACACACACGCAATTAAAGAAAAGTAAAGACAAGTCAAAGTCTGGGAGAAAATATGCATGATGCATATATATATCTGGCAAAAGACTTAGTTCTACAATATGTAAAGAATTCCTACAAATCAATAATTTAAAAACTCGAGGCACAAAATGGGCAAAAGACTTGAATGGACACTTCACACACACTAAAGATGTAAAATGACATTTTGCACATGAAAATACGTTTTACATCATTAGTCTTTGCTGAAATACAAAGTAAAACCACAATGGGAGGTCATTTCATACCTAGTAGAGTGGCTAAAATAAAAAAGACTAAAAGGTCCAAGAAGAGGACAAGAATGTGAAGCAACCAGAACCCCCATACATTGCTAGCAGAAGGTGAAATGGAACAACCACTTTGGAAGACTGCTACAAAGTTAAACAAACAATTACCATTTGACCCCGAATATTCATCTCAAAGCTATTTTCAGAAAAGAAAAAGAAAACTTTTGTTTACAAAGAGACTTGTACACAAACGTTCATAGCTACATTGTTTCCCTCAAAGCCCAAAACTGGAAACAACCCAATGTCCACCAACTGAGGCGTGGATAAAGGAGTTGTTTGATATGAGACAATGAGATACTAACTCAGAAATAAAAATGGAAAAAACCTAATACATCCAACAATACGGAAGAATCTCAAAATTATCACATTGAGCCAGATACAAATGCACACGATATAATCCCTTAACAAGAAGTGCTGTAACAGACGAAAGTCAGCTGGTGGACAGAAAGCAGATCCGTGGCTGCCTCAGCAAGGAGTCTGAGGTGGACTCAGGGGCTGGTGGGAACTCTCCTGGCTCGCAGAAAACTCCAGGGTGGTGCAATCAGTAGGGAAGGTGGCAACATGCAGGTGTATCCTTAAAAATCTGTGGATTTTATTGAATGTAAATGTATTTTAATAAAAACAGATTACACAACAAAATAACAAAATATCCCCCTGTTCTAGATTCTGCTCATTTGGGGAAAGGGTGTCCCTTGGCAGGCTGGGCCCTAAGGGTTAAGAGCTCAGTGAAGCATGTAAGACCAAGCACCCTGGCTGTTCTCTCCCCTGGGTACTCCTAGCCCCACCAGAGTAGCCAGGTCTACATCAGTTCTGTTACACTAGCCCAAGAAAATCAGTCAATGCAGACAGAGCAGAGAGGGGAGGACCCTGCCGATACCTCCCAACGGGCAGCAACCTGGGTGGACCGTAAGGTGGTACCCTCTCTCAGGGGGGATTAGTCCATTTCATCTGCCCTGGGGTGGGGGCAGGGGAGTGCCTGTTAACCGTCTACTTGATCGAGGCAGGCTGCCTATGCAGTGCATCACCAAAATGTGCCTTCAGAATGAAGCCACAGTTTCCTTCTCTACCCCAGGAAGGTGCCTCTCTACCCCAAGAAGCGCTGTACCACCACGGTCCTGTCAGGGCCCCCGGCTGGGTGGTCAGACAGACGGGTTGGTACAAACCCTGACTTCACCCCCTCACTAGCTGTGTGACCTTGAGCACGTTCCCTAACCTCTCTGTGCCTCAGCTAACTCATCTCCATAATGAGTACAGTCAAAGCGCCCACCTTTACATAAAACAGTAGAAATAAAGGGCTTAGAATTTTATTAGTTTTGGGGGTCTAGTACAACTTATAAAAGTTAGCTATTACTACGATGACAGGAGATGAGGATACAGACGTGTGAGATTCAGGGGGAAATGGAGGGAAAGGCTGAACGAGGGAGACGGAGAGAGTGCGCGAATCAGAGAAGAAGGCTCAGGGCGGGTGAAATAAATGTATGAGAGAAGAAGGATGAATCCAAATTGCACATCTCTGCCTAACGGTTGCCCAAGCGTTCCCCACAGCTTGCCGAGCATAATTTGGACTCGGTTATTTAAAAGGCTGTGGGATAATACAGTGGGAAGACAGGTCTGCACTGTAACTCACACAATTTATCACACAGGGAAGAGCCACTAATCTTTGTAGGAAACAAGGTATTCATAGTTATTTAAGGCTAATATTTATGCATCACCACACATTGTGAGCACAGCCCAATCTCCGTCCTCACACGGCCAAGATCTGGGAAGGTCTTTAGCGGCCACGTTCCATATTTTAAGCCCCTTAGAGAAGTCTCGCCCAGTAGTCTGAACCAGTTCTGTTATTAACTGCATTCATGCCCACTAGATATATTCGTGCACACCGCTAATTGAAAGAGCAGATTTTCCAAGGTGGGTGAGTGCTAAGCCGAGTTGGGTGGATACAGTCCTGCGAATTTCCTACGAACCAAAGCCACAGTGTTGCCTTGCAAAGGGTAATCAATTATTCAAACACAGAACCTTCAGGACATGCATAAATATAGTCCCGGCACAGTCCAGCTGGTCCAATTCAAAGAGCCACCCTTTACGAGGTGCTGAGAACAAAAGCATGGGTGTGCCAATGGGGGTGACCCCAGCTACAACTAGAAAGACCCTGGTCCCCACCCATCACCCATCACACAGAGAATACAATTGTCAGGTGCATTTTCTCCAGTCAGTGCTGAAGCTGCCTCCCTACCTCCTTGAAAGCCCCCTGCCTTGTTTCTCCCTCTCTCTTCTGGGGGGAAAAACTTCTCCCCCAGGCGATCTGGCTTCACCCTGCCCCAGCCTAGCTTGGCATTAGCCTAGCTGCCAGTGCCTCTTGGCATTCATTAGCATACCCTGGGTCCTTATGCCTTTGCCATTGTAATCTGGGTTTCTCATCTTCCTGAACCCTGTGTCCTCAGGATGAACTCTCTACTGGACAAGTAAACTTCGTTCTGGTCCACGGCCATTTCCTTGTACTGAATACCCTCAATGTGGGATTATCCCCAAAGACCTCCTCTCCACCAGGCAGAGAACGAGGTGGCCAAGAAGAAGGTGAACACCTGGGTTTTGCTAAACAAAGGGGGATGGAAAAAAAACTCAGAGAAATATGGCTGCCACATCTACTCAAGACCAGAATTTACAAAGTAAGGGAAAACTCGAGGACATGCTTCGCTCTTGCCTGGCTTTCAGGGAAAAGTTACATCGTTATGGCTCCAGTATTAACTGCTTCTCTCTAGACGGAGTCTGAGATGCCCCCATGGCTTCCAGTGGCCCGTGCTCCTTGAGCCTCTCATCCCCTCCCTTGGTTCAGCCTCCCATGCCCCCGAGGACCCATCTGAGGTCCAGGAAGTTTTCTGATCATCTGTTCTTTGGTTTATGTCGGGAAGCACAGGAAGTGGATGACCAGCACGGTGTGAGCTTTGCCCTTCGAGAAGGTGTTTTCTCATCACTGTCTTTCAAAGCCACCCCCGAGAAGGATTGCAGTGTGGTCGCCACCCACTTCAGCCTGCACCCTCATAGCGTTCCAATCTTTCCCACGAACCCATCTCAGGGATTTTGATGTCCATCAGTTGGTCACAAGAAACCCTTATACAGCAAGAGGTGCCATCTGAGGCAGAGGTGCTGGTACAACAGTGGAGCATGGCACCTGTGGGCCTGGATTACTTGCTCATGTAAATCACCTTTGCTATTCAGTTCTGCCATACTTGACTCCAGGTGTACCGCCCTATGAAGGCTTGCTTCCAGGTCTGACTAGCACCATGAGTTGCAGAGTCTGACAGATGAGCCCATGGTGGCAGCTCTGGCCACAGGATTCCCCAGTGGCCCACAATCAAGTGCTTAATCTCTTCCAAGGCCTACAGCGCAATCAGAAGTTGGTTTTCACATGGTATATGGTTCTCCCCAGCAGATGCTACGGCCTTGACCCAGAACCCTAGCAATTCTCTCATCGGAGCATGCCCTAAACTCCACATGACAAGTCTTCCATGCCATGGGATATACCTCCCGTACCACTGGGTCTGCTGTGTTATACACCCAAAGTGGCAGGGCTGCTCACACGACAGCCAGGACCTGTGGTGGAGTCCTCTCTCCTCCTAGGCCCCATTCAAATCTGAGAGGTTTCCGTGTCCCTGGTACATTAGTCAAAGCATGATTCCCAGATGGAGACCCCGTGGCCTCCAGAATCAAAAGAGCCTACCAAACACTGTGCTTCTTTTTCCATGGTGGGAGAGGCAAGACACAATCATTTCTTCTTTAGTTTGAGTGCAATGTTGTGACGCTCCTTGACCACTCCTAAAAACGTGTACTGGTGCAGCAGACTCCTGAATCTTCGTAGGGTTTATCTCCCAAACTCTAGACCGCATATGTCTCACCAGGGCCTCAAACATGCTGGATATATCTTGCTTATCCTATCAGTGTATTCACCATGGAATGGGTCGTTGTGATGTCCTGCTGGAAGTCCACATGGGGAAGACTCTTTGGACTGGGACCATATTATGACAGAGGGCAGGAGAGTTAGCAGAGCCCTGGGGAAAACCTATGAATGTGTACTATTGTCTGCTCGATGTGAATGCAAACTATTTCTGATCAACTTGATAGGTGTGGAAAAGAATTCATTTGCTAAGTCAGTGCTGCATCCCACGAACTTGAGGCCATGTCAATCTGTTCAGTTGCATGGCAGCTGTGATCAGGGTTACTACAGGGTTGCATTTGTGATAGTCACCGTTATTTTTCAGGATCTGTCTGGGTTGAACTGGTGAATTAAGTAAAACACCACCCTACAATACCTTTCAGCTCTTTAAGAGTAGAACTAACATTTCCTGTCTCTGTCAGTATTATTTCTTCCCACTGGAATAATACTGTTTTTACTCCTTGGTAGCAGATGAGTGAGAGGTATTTTCAGAGTACTTACCTCAGCTTTTCCTACTCTGACAGTTCTTATTCTATAGTCTAAGGTCCCAGGATGGGAGTCGCACCAACTACCAAGTGCATCCATTCTGGTTATACATTCATGGAGTAAGAAAGTAACCAATGGATGAGTGGCCTTCGACCAGAATTCCATTCATTACCAAGTCTCATTTTACCTCCACTTGTGTCGTAGGGCCATGACAACACTGTAAACCTCCAACTATCAATGTCACTTCAAACTCTGTGTCCAACATTCCTTGAAATATTTGGCTATTTCCTATTCCTAGGATGCAGTTACCCAAGTATATGGCTAGAGTTCTCTTTACAGAAAACTGGGGAATAAAAACCATGTACACTTGCCACAGGGCTGCAGGGTCCTTACTCCTGGGCAGATGGTTTTTTCTTGGGTCCAAGGGTTCCTGGTCCCAAAAAGAGCTCAAGTCTAAAAACTGGGCACCGTATTGTGTCATTTTAT
>CAUYQG010099070.1:0-19771 GCA_963574415.1 Tarsius wallacei
GAGATATGAATTCCCCTCTTAAAACTGATTTCATGGCATCCCAGAGGTTTTGGTAAGATGTTTCTTCATTTTCATTTGTTTCCAGGAATCTTTCAATTTCTTCTTTGATTTCAGTGTTGACCCAGTCATTGTTCAGCATCATGCTGTTTAGTGTCCATGTCTTTGTGGGCTTTGGGGAAATGTTGTTGGTTTTAATGTTTATTTTTATTCCACTGTGGTCTGAGAATGTGCATGGCAAGATTTTAAGCTTGTGGAGTTTGTTTATGTTTGATTTATGGCACAGAATGTGATCAATCTGGGAGGATGTTCCATGTGGTGATGAGTAGAATGTATACTCTGTGGTTGTTGGGTGGAATAATCTGTAGGTATTGACTAAGTCCATTTGTCAAGTGTCAAGTTTAGGTTCTGGATCTCCTTGTTTATTTTTTGCCTCGATGATCTATCTAGAGCTGTCAGTGGGGTATTTAAGTCCCCTGCTATAATAGTGTTAGAGTCAATATCTTTTTTCAGTTTATTAAGTAGTTGTTTGATAAATGCTGGTGCTCCTGTGTTGGGTGCACATATGTTTAGGATGGATATTTCTTGTTGATGGATTGAACGTTTTACCATTATGAATATTTTTTTTTACCATTATGAATATTTACATTTTATTTATAGTTTAGAGATGATTTTAAGTATACACGAAGACACATGTAAGTCATTTTCAAATATTATGCCATTTCATATGAGTCTTGAATATTCATCAATTTTGGTATCTAAAGGGAAGTACTGGAACTAATCCCCTGGAGATACTGAGGGACAACTGTAACCATATTTATATGTATTTTGAAAGTAAAGTCTGTAAAATTTTATATTGACTGGTTGTGAGACACAAGTAAAAGAGAGGAGTCAAGGATGACTTCAAATATTTTTGGCCTAAAAAAGTGGAATAATGAATTGTCATTTATTAAAATAAAGAATCCTGTGAGAAAATCAAATGTAGCAAAGGAATTTAAGAATTTTGTTCACTGAGGGGGATGGGGGAGGTGGGATTGACAGTAGTTGAGATCTGCCTGGGAAGGGGAGGCACACCTCATCAACAAGGGTACCTGCACAATGAATATTTGTATACCTAACCCTGAATTGTATCCCACAATTAAAAAAATAAAATAAAATAAAAAGAATTTTGTTTTGAATATGTTTCATTCTAAATATTTTTTGAATAGCTAGATCAGGAGTTTACAAGAAAGGTTATGACTACAGACATAAATTTAGAAATTATCAGCATATAGATGGCATTTAAACCTCTCCTCATATTCATCCTTTTACTCTTCTCGGTTGATTCTCATTATTATTCTAAAACCCAAATGTTGATGTGCCCCAGGGCTCGGTCTTTGGTCCTTTTCTTCTTTCTATATCCATCCACATCTTAAAGTAATCTTATTTGGTGCCATGGTTTGTAACATATTTAAAATGATTGGCATGCATTAATCACTCAAAAAATATCACCAATGTTATTAGCTATTACCACTGCCTTAGAATTACTGACCACAGCAAGTTTCATGAACTCAGCTCAAAGCAATTTGTCTTTGCAGTTACTGTGGAACATGCTTGATTATGTATTTTGAACTTGTCATGACTAATTCTACTGAACTCAAAAAACTGGTGCTTTATCAAGAAATCCAGATGAAAACAAAATAAGTCTGAATACAGCCTCTATATACACCTGACTACTTTTCAGTTATATATGTACTCAGAAGCAGGATGAACACTTTTGAATGACCATTGCCATTAATGTAAAGGGAAAACTGTATTCATTCACATGAATTTTAGATATTCTGGGCCTTTGTGGATAAATTTGATGTGGTTATTTTGGCTTCAGTAAAGACCCTTTTATGTGCTACGGCTTCTGTCTTAAAACACTTTTCTTTCTTATCCCCCAGCTGGCTTGTCATCTTTCAGATCATAGTCTAATATCATCTCAGAGAGATCTTCCCTGAACACTTTGTCTAAAGTAGCACTTTATCTAAAGCAACCCTGTACGTGTCATATTTACCACATCATGTTCTCATTCTCATTTTTCCAACGCCCTTACCCTGTTCAATCTTTTCCTACAGCACTCACCACTCCTAACACACTGTTAAATGTTTGTTATTATTTATTGCTTATTATATGACTTATCCAAATATGTAATCTCTATGAGAGAAGAACTTTTATCTATCTTGTATACTAGTGTATCCCAAACATTGAGAATAGGATCTGGATTGCAGTAAGAATTTAATAAATGTTTGTTACATGCTGAATGAAGATTTATTATTAACAGAGATGAGACATGGAGGCCTAACATGGCTAAAACTTTATAGCAGCTATGAGGAAGAAGTACATGATTTTAAGTATGTGAGATATGGATGGAGGTAAAAAGAAAAAACAAATAAAAAGTGGTCAAACTAAAAACTGAGGATGCAACTACGATTATAAAATTAAAATGTATTAAAAACTAGGAAAGTGCCAGCAGAGAAAAGAACTTGATCAAGAAACAAAAATAAGTAGGATATGAATAAATGAAGACAATGATTGAAAAGAATGAATATAGAAAAATTCTTCTTAAATATTCTGCTTCTCAAGAAAAAGGCACAGGTCACAGTGTTTTAGTTCTGGTGCTCACCATAAGTCCTTCCAGAATGGCAGGCAACAACAAACCAGCATTTAAGTTCTGATACTAAGATGTAAAGGCCTAACTACCAAAATAAGTACCTGCAATTACTGGAAGAAGTGGTTGTTTCCTCAAATGTATAGGCATCAATGTAAAGACACAAGGATTCTGAAAACTCAGAGAAATGTGACATCATAAAAAGAAACCAGTGTATAAATAGAAAATTAAATAAAATTTGGAGAACAATTCAGGAACAAAATGAGAAATTTAACAATGAAATAGAAATAATAAAAATAGAAATTTTAGAAATACAAAAACTGAACTAAAAAATTCAAGTAAACAGAGGAAGTAAATACCAAGTTTGAAGGCAGAATATATAAAATTATCCAATCAGAAGAGCAAAAAGAAAAAATAAAAATAAAAAAGAATAAAGAAGGCCTATAAAAAAGAATAAAGAAGGCCTTCATAAAGTGAACAAATCTTCACATAATTGGAATTACCAAAGGAATGCAAAATACAAGAGGGGAAAAGGCCTAGAATGTGATAATTATCAAATCTGGAGAAAGTCAACAGCATTCAGTTATAGGAAGCTCAGAAGTCACCAATCAAATTCAATCCAAAATTCCTCAAGTAAGAATGCTTGAGATATATACAAACATATATATCAAATATATATATGATATATATATTGCATTCAAGTACCAATAAGACTTTCAGTGGATTTCTCAGCAAAAGCTCTGCAGACCAGGGAAGAATGGGATGCTATATTTAAAGTGCTGAAGGAAAACAAAACTGTCAGTTAAGCATACTATACCCAGAAAAACTATCTTTCAAACATGAAGACGATCTAAAGACTTTCCCAGACAAACAAAAGGAGAGGAACTTTATCAACACCAGACCTGTCTTACAAGAAATGCTAAAGGGATTTCTTCAATCTGGAAGAAATAATTGCTAACATGTAACAAGAAAGCATATGATGTTATAAAACTCTTGGGTAAAAGTAAGAAAACAGACAAATTAAGAATACTCTAATACTTTAATTGTGTAAGTAAGCCACTTACATCTTAAGTATGAAAACTAAAAGAAAAAACTATTTAAAACAACAATAACTACAAGAATTGGTTAAGAAAAAGGCAATATTACAGATGTAAATTGGAATATCAAAAAAGTCAAAACGTGGAGGGGACATTAAAATGTAGAATTTGGTTTTAATACTTTTCTTTGTGGTCAAAGTTAAGTCCTTAAAAGTATAAAATATAGTTATTACTATAAACTGTTTTTATAAGCCTCATAGTTAACTAGAAAGCAAAAAGCTAAAATAGATACACTAAAAATAAATAGCAAAACATCAAAACATACTACCAGAGAAAATTCCTTAACCACAAAAGACAGTAAGATGGGGGGTGGGGGGGAGGAAAATAAAACAACAAAATAACTGAAAATAAATAACAAAATGACAATAGTAAACCCTTACTTATCATTAAAAACCTTGAAGGTAAATGGATTAAATTTGTCAATTAATGGACCTAGAGTGTTCAAAGAGATGGAGAAACATGACCAACTATATGCTGAATACAAGACCAATATCCCTGGTGAACATAAATATAAAACGTATTAGCAAAATATTATCAAACATAATTCAACAACATATTTAGAGGAACATTTACACTGGGCAGAGTGGCTAATGCCTGTAATCCCAGCACTTTGGGAGGCAGAAGTGAGAGGATTCACTAAGTCTAGAGGTTCGAGACTAGCCTGGGCAACTTGGTGAGACCTTTTCTCTACAATAAATAAAAAAAAATTAACCAGGCATAGTGACTCATAACTGTGGCTCCAGCTACTTGGAAGGCTGGGGTGAAGGATCATCTGAGCCCAGCAGGTCAAAGCTGCAGTGACCATGATTATCCAACTGCACTCCAGCCTGTACAAGAGTGAAACTCTGACTCAAAAAAATCATTTACCATTATCAAGTGGAATTCATCCTAAAGATTTAAGGATGACTCAACATATACAAACCAGTATGCATGACACATCACATTAATAGAATCAGAAAAAAAACCAAATGACCATTTCAACAGATATTGAAAAAGCTTTTGATAAAATTAACACCCCTTTGTGATTAAAAAAAACCCTCTCAAACAATAAAGATCATATATGACAAACCCACAGCTAATATTATACTGACTAAATAAAAACTTACCTTTCCCCAAGGTCTGGAACAAGACAAGGATGCCCACTTTCACCACTTTTATTCACTATAGTAATGTAAGTCTTAGCCAGAACAATTGGGCAAGAGAAAGAAATAAAGGGCATCCACACGGAGAGGAAGAAGTCAAATTGTCTTTGTTTGCAGATGACATGTCTCATGTTTACAAAAACCTAAAGACTACACACACACACGCATGCACACACACACACACACATACACAGAACTGACACACAAATTCCGTAAAGTTGCATGATATAAAATTAGCATACAAAACCTAGTAGTATTTCTATATATCAAGCACAAACAATCTAAAAAATAAATCAAGAAAGTAATCCTGTTTACAGTAACTAATAAAATACCTAGGGATAAATTTAATCAAACAAGTAAAAGTTCTCTACAATGAAAACTGTAAAATACTAATGAAAGAAATTGAAGGCCGGGCTCGGTGGCTCAGCCTGTAATCCTGCGCCTTGGGAGGCTGAGGTGAGTGGATTGCCTGAGACCGCGGGTTCGAGACCCGCCTGGGCAACCTGGCGAGACCTCATCTCTACAATAAATAAAAAATTAGCAGGGCATGGTAGTGCGTGCCTGTAGTTCCAGCTACTTGGAAGGCTGAGGCGGAAGGATGGCCAGAGCCCAGCAGGTCGAGGCTGTGTTTGCCGGGAACATGCCACCGCACTCCAGTCTGGGTGACAGAGTGAGACTCCAACTCAAAAAAAAAAAAAAAACCATGTGTTTGTAGTGTGCTTATTTTTTTTACAAATGTGTCAAAATATTAATTGGGAGAAATGTACCCTTTTTAATAAATAGTACTAAGAAAACTGGATATCTATATACAGAAGAATGAAACCAGACTATCTTTCATCATGTACAAAAATTCAAAGTGTATTAAAGACTTAAATGTAAGACTTGAAACTATAAAACTACTTGAGATAACACTGGAGAAATGCTTCAAGACATTGTTCTGGGCAAAGATTTTTATGAATAAGATCTCAAAAGTACAGACAACAAAAGCAGAACTAGATCAAAGGAATTACATCAAGCTAAAAAACTTTTGTGCAGCAAAGGAAACAATCATCAAAGTGAAAAGACAGTTTATAGAATGAAGAAAATATTTGAAAACTATTTATCAACAAGGTATTAATAATCATAATATAGTTTTTAAAAATGTAAAAAACTCGGTAGAAAAAAGACCAAATTTAAAAGTTGGCAACTAATCTGAATAGACATTTCTCAAAAGAAGACATACAAAAGACCAAAAATTATACTACAAAATTCTCATGATCACTAATAATAAGGGAAATACAAATTAAAACCACAATGAGCTATCATCTCACCCCAGGTAAAATGACTTTTGTCAAAAAGATGAGAAATAACAGATGCTGGCCAGGATGGGAAGAAAGGAGAATGCCAGTGCACCACTGATGTGAAGGTAAATTGGTAAAGCCAATATGGAAAACAGTACGGAGGCTCCTCAGAAAAGTGAACATGAAACTACCATATAGCCAGCAATCCCACTACTGGGTACATCATGGGGACCCAAAACACTCAGAATTATCTTTTGGGGGGCAGGCCCCGCCCCTTTTAGTAGAGGTTTCCCCCACTAGATGTTCTAGGAAACCATCGGCATCAGTGTACCAGCTAGCATTGTGGTAGAGGCTGCATTCGACTTCAGTGATTTTTTCTGGATTCTTTCAACACCTTTGCCCCTTTTTTGATAAATGATTTATGAGCAAATGTGTCCACACCACACTCCGCTGTTTTTGACCTAAAACAGCATGACCCCTGTGCCTCACCCACCCTGTTGACCCGATCTCACCCCTGGCAACTTTTTTGTTTGTTTTCCTGGATGAAAAGAAAACTCCTCAAAGGGAAAAATTTAGCCACGTAAAGAGGTGAAACAAAAATCAACAGAAGCAATAAAAGACATCCAAATTTAGAGTTCAACAATTGTTTTGAGCATCTCAATGGTTGTATTGCATCAAATGGAGAATACTTTGAAGGTGATGGACTTTAAACATGTAAGAGTAAATACACATTTTTTAAAATAAATAAATTCTGAGGATTGTGTGAGGGGGTTTCCCTGTATATCCAAGAGAAAAGAAATCAGCGTATCAAAGAGATCTCTCGCCCTCTCCTGTTTATTGCAGTACTGTTCACAATAATCAACATATGGAATCAAAGGAAATGTTTATCTATAGATGAATGGATGAAGAAAATGTGGTACATACACACGATGGAATTTTTTTTTAGTCAGAAACTCACTCTGAGCCCAGGCTGGAGTGCAGTGGCATGCTGCTTATGGCCACCGCAGCCTCGACCTGCTGGGCTCAGACAAGCCTTCCGCCTCAGCCTTCCAAGTTGCTGGAACTACAGACATGTGCTACCACTCCCGGCTTATTTTTTGATTTATTGCAGAGACTAGGTCTCACCACGTTGCCCAGGCTGGTCTCAAACCCCTGGGCTCAGGCAATCCTCTCACCTTGACCTCCCAAATTGCTGGGATTGTAGGCATGAGCCACTGCGCCTGGCCACGAGGGAATATTAAGCAGCCATAAAGAAGGACAAAGTTATGAACTTCATAGCAACCTGAATGGATTTAGAGTCTATAATACTCAGTGATCCATCACAGAAACAAAAAAAACTGTTCTCACTCATAAGCAGACCCTGAACAATTATCATAATACTATAAGAAAGGGATTGGCAGTAACAGGACAATAGGGGTGGGGAGACAAGGGGGGTGGCACTTCATCAATAAGGGTAACTAATCTCAAACCAGGTGAGGTAGGACCAAAGTCAGGCCCAAACTTTACCTGTACCATTTGTATACATAATCCTGAATTATACCCCACATCTTTAAAATTAATTAATTTTAAAGAAAAAAAATGTGGTATATATAAACAAAATTCACCCACAAAAAAGGATAAAATCATGTTATTTGCAGCAACATGATTGGAACTTGGAGTTCTTGTGTTAAATGAAATAAATCAGGCACAGAAAGAAAATTTCACATGTTCTTACTGATATGTGAAGTTGAAAATCTGATCTCATGAATGTAGAGAGTAGAATGATGAATACCGGAAGCTGGGAAGAGTAGGATGGAAGGGGGATGAAGAGAAGTTTGACAAATTCAAAAATTCAGTTAGTGAGAAGGAATAAGTTCTAGGGTATGATAACACAGTAGGGTTACTATCGTTAACAATAATTTATTGTATATTTCAAAATAGCAAGAAGAGAAGATTTGAAATGTTTCCAATACCAAGAAATGATAAATGTTTGAGGTGACGGTTATCCTGAATTTCTCATTGCACATTGTATACATGTATGGAAATATCACATGTACCTCATAAATATGTATAATATGTATCAATTTTTAAAATTGGAATAAAGGCACGGTTCATAAAAAATTAGAGCTAGTGTGATTAGAACTGCAAAAAACATACGTGTGCAGGTATGTTTTTGTAGAATGATTTGAGTTCCTCCGGGTATATTCCCAATAGGGGAATTGCTGGGTCATATGGAAGGTCAATTTCTAGTTCCTTCAGAAATCGCTACACTGTCTTCCAAAGAGGTTGTATTAGTCTGCATTCCTACCAGCAGTGTAGAAGTGATCCTTTTTCTCCACATCCTCACCACTATCTGTTGTTGTTTGTTTTATTAATGATGGCCATTCTTACAGGGCTTAGGTGGTATCTCAATGTGGTTTTGATTTATATTTCTCTCTATTCACAGTAGCAAAAACATGGAACCAACCATGTTGCCCATCAAAGCTGGACTGGATTTTTTTAAATGTGGTACACAATGGAATATTATGTAGCCATAAAGAAGGACAAACATATGGACTTCACAACAACTTGGATGGATTTAGAGTCGATCATACTCAGTGATCTATCACAGAAATAAAGAACAGAGTACCATACGTTCTCACTCATAAGCAAACCTTGAACAATTATAATACTATAAGAAAGGGATTGGCAATAGTGGAAAATTGCCAGGGGAGGGGGAGGTGGGATTGGCAGTTGAGGGAAACTGCTAGGGGAGGGAGGGGCACACTTCATCCACAAGGGTACCTGCATAATCAACATTTGCATACTTAACCCTGAATTGTACCCCACCTCTTTATAATAAAATAAGTAAATAAAACTTATTTGAAAAAAAAGAAAATTAGAGCTAGAAGGATCCATAGAGTCTGTGGAATCCAAAATTTCATATCACAGATGAGCAAGCTTATATAAGAGCTTCACTACTTGTTACCTCATGGCAAGGCCATGACTAGACCTCAGTTCTCCAGTTGCCTAGTCTGGTGTTGGGTTAGTTAATTATGCATGCTTCATGAGCTCAAGCCCAAATGAATGTCTGCCTTCAACAACACTCACTGCAGATATTTTTCTGGAATGTAACATCAGTAATTTTCTTTTGGGTACAGGAAAAGAAAGAGAATACCCAGGTGGATACCCCAGACAACAATTTTCTACAGTGACCACACAGAAGAGTTGCCTGTAAACCTTGCCTTAGTTGACAGACGCTGGAATTTTTTTACTAGTTGGGTTAAACTTAAGAGGAACCACTGGGGAAATTTCTCTTCTTTTGGGACCCATTCATTCTAAAGAGATTTCATAAAGGACCAATCTGACTAAATCAGGCAAGACTGGACTCTCAGTAAATGTATTAGAATCTATTTTCTATCATTGAAAAGGTCTTCTCATTCAGGACTGAATTAGGATTATTCCATAGTATCACTCATTCCAAGAATGTCCCTCTCACTCTACTACTCTCTGATCCCAAATTTCTAAGATATAATTCTTCTCCTGAATATTAGCATACAAAGGACACTTTCCCATTGTCAACTGGACCTTATGAGAGTATCATATACTATCTACTTGTCCTCTTCGGGAGATGCTGAACAACAGTAAACTCATGGACTCTCATTCCATTGCGCCCCGTAAGAAGAAGACAGACAGACCTCTCGGGGAGAGCGGCCCCCATCATCTGTCGCAAGAATTCTTAGCATCTCAGCAAAAAAGTTAACCTGATCATTTGTAAATTTCCTTAGGTAGTTTGATGGAATTAAGCAAATTTCAAAATGGCAAGAGAACATTTTAAGAAATTTTATTTCTTTGATTGATTTGATTTTTATTTTCTTCCTAAAAATAATAATTAAAACATACAAATTTTATAAAGCTTTATAATTGCTTTATATATGTCAGTGGTATTGTAAAAGTAGTATTATGATCCACTTTTACAGATATAGAAAAGGAAGCTCTGATAATTGGTTGTATTTTCAAGAATAGCATGCCTAATAAATGTAAAGCCAGGATTTACATTTCAAGACTTCTACCTTTTTAAAAATATCCTTTTCATAGGACCATCCTAAAGAGCATGCCACGGAATTAATTTTTTTCAAGCATTGTCATTGAATCATAAGCAGTTTAATATTGTCATGTGAAAAAATACATATTTTATGGCGAAATAGAATTGGAAATTTGTGTGGTAAAACTAAGCTGGTTATGTTATATCAGGACTTCACAAAACATGATTGTGCTAATATAAATTATTATTCTGAATATCTGAGAAAAAATGGGAATGTTTTCCAATGTGGCCACAGAAACTTTCATTTCTGGGGAATCATGAAAAATTCATGTTCTAAGAAACACAATTTAGAAATGAGTTCCTCAGAGGATATTACATCATTTTCCTATGTGTTATGTTCTCTTACAAAGCTGAAATTGGCAATCACGCCTTATAATTCTCTTAAATCCCTCTACTTATCTGAGCCCAAGATTTAAGTTCATGACAAATACTCAGTTAATGTTTTCTTGCTTGGTTGATTTATTGATAAGTCACAGTGACCTTATAATTGAAATGAGGATTAAGTTTTCTGAAAGTTCACAGAAGAAGCACTTATCACTAGAGTTGGGGAAAGATGACATCTGAACAGAGCTCTGAAGGAAGAAATATGGAAGGGAAGCATGTCCAAGGCAGAGGAAACAGACGTTGCAGTCTCTAGAGAAAGAGAGATAATGGCAAGGAACTGAAAGAGGTTTAATACAGCTAGGACTGTGAGTGCAATAAGGAGAATGAGAAAAGAATATCCATTGGAAGTCAGGCAGTGCACTTAATGATACTTGCTGCTAATCCTTACAATAACTCTGTAGGGTAATTCTGTTATATCATTTGTAGATAAAAATCTGAGATTCATAACTTTGCCCATCATTCTAAAACCGGTAAATGGCAGATCCAAGACTCACACTCTTGTTGAGAGATCAAATGTCTTCCAAATGTGCAATTAACTTGAGAATGGCACAGCAGTCATTGCCATTAGGGGAAATAATTTGGGGCAGAAAAGGTGCGGAAGAGTTATTAAATTATTCTACAAAGGATAGTGTCTCTCTTATCTGGGTGCATAGCACCAACTGAGTTTGAACATTTGTTTCAGTTGCATGGCCAGAATCATACAAATGTGTCCTTTCTTGCTAGCGAGTTGCACCCTCCTAACAAAGTTACATAGCTTTCAATGTAGATGAAAAGACAGATATAATGAAGGTGTGTATGTGGGCTCCACTCTCTGGTAACTAATCCAATAGAATGTGAATTCTGGCCTCAGCAGTGCCCATGACTAGTCATGGGGTTTTGGGCAGGGCTTAATCTCGGTGGGCCTCAGTTTTGGCATGAAGGATATAAAAGGATAGGACTAAATTTCTCTTGAGTTCCCTATAGATGTAGACATTCAATTTTACATATATTTTATGGATGAACACACAATTGACCTATGACTGGGCTTTTCTGTGGTCCTATGGCTTCCTGACATTTTTTAATGTGTTTCAATTTTATAGGTACTGTGTCTGTGTATCAGCACTGGGTATACACTACAGTACTGCCCATCAGCCATTGAAGGATAACAGCTATCTAGATTAATTTCCCAACTTCGTGGTTCAACAAGTATATTAGCAGTTTAATTCCTCTGCTTTTTGTAGATGAAATGTCTTTTCATCTACATTTGTCAATGGAATCTATCCCATCTAAGTTCTCCTTTGCTGCATGCAGCAAACAAACCTAAGCATATTACCACTAAACTGAGAAAACCTCTAATCTGTGTAGGGCTAAAGTAATTAAACAGCATAATTGGGTTGTAGAAGAAGCCACTGAATGTTGGCCTTGAAACTAAGATTAAGGGATATGAGATTTAACTACAAATTAATTCTATTTAGCTTAAATCAAAGCAATGATGACGTGGATACAAAAGTGAACAAGACAGACATCCTTACCTTTATGAAGCCTAAACAAAACCCTGATCAAAATGTTTGTCAAACTGGCATTGCCAGGAGTTGAGTGTTTTAAGCGTCAGCTCCCCCAGGAAGCAATATGAACACCCAGAGATCAAGTGAATTCTGTGGGTAGTGAGAATGGCAAGGTTGGAAGTTTCTCTGAGAACAACTTTGGGGAGATTAATGGAAGACTGAGAATAATAAATGTCCCTTATGGATTTGCATGGACTCTTGGGTGATACATACAGTTTTGAAGACCTCATGACATACAAAAACAGGATGATACAGATCCAGAATAGTTTGCACAGAACTCTTTTATTATTTTTTGTATTGACAAATGGAAAACAGTATGGAGAATCCTCAAGAAATCAAAAATAGAACTGCCATATGGTCCAGCAATCCCACTGCTGGGTATACATCCAAAGAAAATGAAATCGGTATGCTGAAGAGATATCTGCACTCCCATGTTCACTGCAGCATTATTCATGATGGCCAAGATGTGGAATCAATCTATGTGTTCATCAATAGAGGAATAGATAAAGAAAATGTGGTATATATGCACAGAGACTTCTTAGACGTGGCCCAGGGAAGATTTCTATTACAAATTTTCAGGGTGGGCTCAGTGGCTCAGCCTGTAATCCCGCACTTTGGGAGGCCAAGTTGAGTGAATTGCCTGAGCCTGTGGGTTCGCGACCCGCCTGGGCAACTTGGTGAGACCTCATCTCTATAATAAATCAAAAAAATTAGCCGGGCATGGTAGCGCGCACCTGTAGTTCTGGCTACTTGGAACTGAGGCTGAGGCAAAAGGATTGCTGGAGCCCAGCAAGTTGAGGCTGCAGTGGCTGGGAGCAGCCACTGCACTCCAGTCTGGGTGACAGAGGGAGACTCCAACTAAAAAAAAAAAAAGAATTTTCAGATGTCACCAATCTCTCATCCATTAGCCAGACAAAATGATGAAATAGTCATGTATCCTATTTGTTCAAATGGACAGGTTATTATTATTATTTTTGAGTCAAAATCTCACTCTGTCGCCCAGCCTGGAGTGCAGTGGCATGCTCACAGCCACTGCAGCCTCGAACTGGTGGGCTCAAGCGATCCTTCTGCCTCAGCCTTCCAAGTAGAACTACAGGCACACGCCACCATGCCCAGTTAATTTTTCTTGGTTTATTGTAGAGGTGAGGTCTCACCAAGTTGCCCAGGCTGGTCTTGAACCCCTGGGCTCAGGCAATTCTCTTACCTCAGCCTTCCCAAAGTACTGAGACTTATAGGCGTGAGTAACCATGCCTGGACATAGACAAGTTACTTAAAGATGAACGTCCAACAGAGTTGAATTTGAATAACAGAATAAATTCTAGATGAGAACTTCAGTAAGAGAGAAATGTTCACAAAGATTGTATCACACATCTGCAGTGATTAACCTAATAGCGATGATGATATTTATTCTTGTATTTCATGAAAATCTGGGGGAAATGTGTGTTTCTATTATTATAGAAATAATAACCACCACCTATTTTTGTCAAATCCTATGGTATAAAATGTATTCACCTAGTTAGCTCGCTGTATTTCATCTCACTGTATATCAAATGCCTTGCTATTAAGAATACAAGAAAATGTATCATCAAAGTATTAATATATGTCACAACGGATGATATTTAAGAAAATACACAAGGTCTTTGAAAATAATTCCCAGAGAAACTCTAGAAATAGTCTGAATGTGGTAAAATCAGTAAAGTATGTCAATAGCCTTTGAAGGTGACCACTGGAAAGGAAAACACTAATTCGTAATATAAATTCCAGTGTGTTTGATTTTTAATAGGTTATAACCTCACTTGACCATATGTGAAAGCCCTTCTTTTCAGTCACCCCATTCTGATGTCCTGGCGGACATCAGGCTCCAGATTTAGTGTTTTCCACCAAATCTTGGCTGTTCCATTTAGATACAATATTGATCATTTGGAGTTTCTGTCTTAATAAGATAGTATCATTTTTAAATGTTTTCCTGAGTCAAAATCTATCTTATTTGGTTTTGATTGGTATATAATTACAACGATTTTACTGAAATCTCTCTTCCATTTTTGTTCTCCTTTCTTTGCTCTTTTTCCCTTTATCTTATTATTTAAGGCTTAGTAGGGCAACTGCAGGAGTTGGGAGGACACAGTTCTGGAAGAAACTCAGTCTCCACTCTGGAAACGACAAGAACTGAAGAGTAAATAGCCAAGAAAACACATTGCTATAAGAAAAGAGGCAAAAGGTCAAATACATTCACTGAATTGTTACATCTCATAAATAGTATATATCTGAAATTTTAATCTTCCTAAGTTTTCTATAAGGATCCATATCCACATCCTCAATTATACATTAGGAAACCAAGGCTCATCAAGTGGTCAATGTGAAAATTAAATTAGCAAGTGAGCAGACTAGGTGTCAAACCCATATCTAACTTGCAACAAAATCCATGTGATTGACTCCATCATCCTTCCTTTACAATCCTAGTTGAAATCCAAAGGATAAAGGAAGATATTTCATTCATTATATGATTGCAAAATTGCGCATGCGTGACTATAAAATTTGTAAATGCAGAAATACAAAATCCTTAAGCAAGAAGATCCACAATTCCACCAACCTAGCAATACCCATTGTTGACATTTTGAGGTGTGTTCTATTTTTTATTGATAGATACAATTATTTTTTATTAAATCATGGTATAATGCAGTTTGATAATCTGCTTTTTATGAGCCCTCTCAATCTTATTAAACATGTTTTCACAATGTCATTTTTAAGCAACTGCACACTGTTCCATTAAATGGATAGACCACAATTAGTTTAAGCTTTCTCCTCTTATTGCTATTTAGATTGATACAAATTGTTACCATTATTACTGAAAACTGTGATGGGCCGGGCACAGTGGCTATAATCCCAGCACTTTGGGAGACTGAGGTGAGAGGATTGCCTAAGCCCGCGGGTTCGAGACCAGCCTGGGCAACTTGGTGAAACCTCATTTCTACAAAAAATTAGCCGAGCTTGGTGGCACATGCCTGTAGTTCCAGCTACTTGGAAGGCTGAGGCAGAAGGATCACCTGAGCCCACCAGGTTAAGGCTGTGGAGGCCGGGAGCATGCCACTGCACTCCAGCCTGGGTGACAGAGTGAGACTCCAACTTGAAAAAAAAAAAAGAAAACTGTGATGAACATTTCTGTCATGAATTTTATGCCAATGGGAGTTTAAAAGAATAAATTCCTAAAGGCAATGTTGCTGAATCAAAGTGTATGCATTTCTTCAAGTCTTTTATTACATTACCAAATTGCACTTCACAAATTTTTATAACAATTTGTACTTCCACATATTTGGAAATACATCTCTCCTTGCAACATATTTGGGAATACATCTCTCCTTGCTAAATACTGTTTTCTGTTTACAAACTGACAGTAATATCAGTTTGTAAACAGAAAATAGTATTCCCTTTTGTTTAATTTTATATTTATTTGAATACAAATATAACTGGACTTTGTATATTTGGTAGTGTTTGCATATTTTTTGAATTTTCATTATTTGTTTTTCTAATGATAGTTTATTTTTTGCTGAATTGCAAAAGTTCATTTGCTAAGCAATTTGTTTATTGTGCTTTGACCTACAAAACTTTTAACTTTTTATCCTGTCACCAAATCAATATTTTTATGGACTCTAACCTTTGCTTATTTGGTTGTTAATGTTCATCTACCCTAAGATCTGAACAATGTTCATTAACATAATCTTGCAATTTCTTTCACATTTTAGAACGTTTGAATCCTAAGTCCATCAGAAATAAATTTTGATTTAAATGCATTAGGGAGTTAGCTTCAAAAATAATTAGTCCATTGTCCCAATGCCACATTAGGAAATTGATTTTTTTCTAATGGATTTGAAACAGTGACAATAGTTAATACACTGTGCACTGAATGTGTACTCTGTGTCAGGGCTGTTTTCAATACTTTCACAGAATAACTTGTTCAAGTCTCACAACAACTTGCAAAGGTAGGTAAGTGTATTTTCAGTTCTATTGTACAGATAATGAAACTGTTACACATAGTAAATAGAGACAATATGATAGAGTGTCCAAGGCGAGAGACTCTGGAGCCAGCCTGCCTATATTTAAATTCTTGTTCCAGCACTTACTAGCTATGTGATCTTGAGCAAGTTACTTAGCCTCTATGTGCCTCAGTTTCCTCACCTATTAAAAAAAAGTTGTGAGAGCTCCTTTATAGAAGGCCATTATGAAATGAGTTAATAAATGATGTAAAGTGCAAAGAACAATGTCTGACACAATAAGCACAATAGAACAGCTAGCTACGATTAGTGATTCTTTCTGTTCTATTATACTGGCTCACTAGTGCTCTACAAATACTATTATGATTTATAATATACTAATATATAATACATTTTATGTCTTATGTAATTATTTGTGATATATTTTAATGTCTTGTGATACAAGTTTTGCTCTCTTGTGGCACTCCTTTCTTAGCATTCTTTTGTTTTTCACTTGTTTATTCTTCTAGGAATTTTGATGGAAATTGCATGAAATGTATACATTGTTTCAGAGTCAATTAACACCAAAACGTTGAGTTTTTTCACCCAGGTCCTTAATGTGCAAAGGTTGGTAGGTTCTTCAAATAACCCTACTTGTTATTTATTAAGTTTATTTACTGGTGTGTTAATTTTTCACTCATTCATTTTGGTTGTTTTAGGGAGGACATTTTTTAACCAGTATCATTGATTTAAAAAAATGAAAGAAAACTTTGTGATCCAAAGCATAAACTACTTGCTTACCGTAACCATTTTACTTTACCTTAAACCACACAAATGGAAACTTATTTATTAATCTTTTACTATAAAGCCAAGGACTTTACTGTGAGTTTGTGCTCCCTGAAGTCAAAGCTTTTCTTGCATACATCATGTATTAATTCCAGTGTTAGCTTTTTTTACATGGAGTGAAAAATTAAACTCATGTCAAATATGAATATAGATGTATTCAAAATTTTATTAATTTCCCTCCTAGCTTTTTATAGTGGTCTGGCTCACAGCTTAATCCATAGCAATTTTTAGCCACTTGAAATTATCAATATTGCTCAAACATTCCATTATTAATCTTCATTAAATACCTTTGTATCCACAACATCACTTACCCTATTTTTGTTGTTTTTAACAAAATTACATAAGTGCAAAAATGAATACACATGAAAAAAGTAGGTTTATAGAAAATCCATCTGACGCATGGGTATACAACTCAACTTGTATGTGTGGAAATATCCAGACATAATGGAGGGTAAACTCAGGTCTCTTGAGTTCAGTGTTTCATGGATATTATACAGGATGTTGTACAGAGGAAAGGAAATGAGGAAATTGGTTAATCAGACACATTAGTTAAGAGACTCTGTAGTACATTGCATTTGGAACTGACCACCATGACGCACATCTTATTGGCCACAGTTTTTTCAGTTGATTCTGTTGTGTTTTCAGTTAGGCAATCAAATAATCTGCATCCTTTTTTCTGTTTTGTTGCATTGGTTAGACTATAAAAGACAATTCTAAATAAAATTGATGCTAATCTTCCTATGTCACTATATTTACACTTGGTTGGATTTTTTCTTATGTGAATGTGAGACTCAGTCTCTAAAAGAATATAAATCTCATTTACATTTATTTTCATAAATAAAATGTTTTCTTCAGTTTATTTTAAGCTATTTTACCTTGTACCCTTGCTCTCATTTTTCGTTTTTAATATTTTATTCTCACTGTATCATTTTTTTAAAAATCTTGTGAGTATTTGGAATGGATATGCTGGTTTTTACTTTGTTGATGATTATTTTTCAGAAATATATGTTTGAATACATATTTCACTAATTAATCACATCAAAATAAAATATCTCGAGTTTTTTCTTACGTTGTTTGCAAAAATTAGCATAGTTTCATGTCTCCCATTCCTCCCTATTAGTTTCCCAATTACATAAATTGTGGTTTTAAATATGAATAATTATTTTAATTTTTGCATTTTTATACTATGTACATTTTTAGAACGTATTCCTGGTTTCTTTTTTATTTTTAACAGTATTTTCATTAACTATTTAATGCCAAATACATACTTCACTATTTGATTTTTCAAAGTATATTATTTTACATTACAACTTTCCCAGCCAAGTATGTATCTTGATTAATCATCCAGCAACTCAGAGTCTTTTTTGAGGGATTGCTTTAATTGTATTTAGAGTGATATATTCCCAAAGCCTTTGCAAATCTGAGAAAGTCTGTTGCTTTTGGACATAAATCAAAATGCCCAAGTACAGAATTATTTCACAACAATTTGTTTTTCTTAAAACTCTGTAAATATTGTCCTATTGGCTCTTGAATTTCTGTATTAAAAATAAGTTGCAGTATAACCTGAAAGTGCTTAATTTATAGGTATTTTTTCTTTCCAGATGCTTACAAAACTCTTTCTTATTCTCCTGATTGTTCTGATGCATAATTCAATTTTGCTATTGCACTTTTAGTTTCCGTATTGTCTTTTCTTATCTCAGAATCTTCACTCTAATTTTAACCTGAGTTTGTTCGGTTCCCTTTCATTCGAATCTATCCAAGTCCTAAAGTTTAGGTTGCTTGTTGCAAATTTAGAGAAAATTTTCAAATGAGAGGAAATACATGAAGAGTATGCGTGAGTAGGTATTGGATAAAAGATGTTTGCCAAGTTTTATATGGATTCAAAACAACTGAATGTAAAGTGAACAGCTCATGAATATCTTATAGTATAGCCATAAAATTGGATACTATAAATCAGTGGAAAGTACAGAGTACTGCTACCAAAAACAGCAAGAGTAACTTTTGCAGACATGATGTTGAAGCCAGTTACAATAAAGTACATACTTTATCATTTATATATAAATTGAAACATTGCTAAGCCAGTCTGCAGTGGAGAGAACGAAAAAAAAGGGATTGCTTTTGCGAGGGAATGAAGACTGAAAGGAGACACGAAGAACGCTTGTAGGTTCCTGGGATTGCTCTATTTCCTAATCTTGGACACGTTTTTATTAGTGTTTTTACACATGGTACTAATATGAACATGTACACTTAGGATTTTTTAAATCTAATTTTAAAATCTGCTTGGATAGATATTTCTATACAAATCTTTCATTTAATACAATTAAAGTATTAGCTCTTGGCAAGTGGATTTTACCGCGGGGAGGGAACAAACAAACAAAAGCCCAGACATTTCACAAGGAATATCTACATGTCTTGCCCCCAGGTATTTCTACAGATGACCATTTATCCCAATCATGAAGATTTCCAAGGTAAAATTTCCAAGCAGAAACCCTCTATCTGAATTTATCCCCAAGCACCCTGATTGGAAACTGGATACGAAATAGGTCATTACAAATCAAATGTAAAACCTCTGCTTTTCCTCAAGCAATGAAGCAACTCCGTCAGTGAGGGTTCAGCCCCTCCTCTTCTTCTTTCTTAGAAGACACGTGTGCTTGGAAGCCTGTCCTCAACCAGTCCGGCCCCACCGAGTCTGTGCTCCGCGTGTTCACCACAGTCCCTGAGTTCCAGGCCCTCCGCTTCCTCCCCTTCCTCCTCCTCTACCTGACGACCCTCTGTGGCAGCACAGCCATCATCTGGGCGGTGTGCACACGCAGCTCCC
>CAUYQG010099073.1:0-59126 GCA_963574415.1 Tarsius wallacei
TCATTTCAGTTTATATTATTTAAAATCAGAAAGTTTCTTTTCACTGATAAACTTAAACCGTATGTACTTGCTATAATTCTTTATCATATTTTTTGTTTTCTGCTAGCATGCTTTCATATTTACTTTATTTTGCTTTCTTGCCTCATTTTATCATGTTTGGTTTTTTCACTGGTATCTTCCATTGGATGGGCAACATTTTTCTTAGCCAACATGAACAGTTTATATTGAGTTTTATTCTTTTTTTTTTTTTGAGTTGGAGTCTCACTCTGTCACCCGGACTGGAGTGCAGTGACACGCTCCTGGCCACCGCAGCCTCAACCTGCTGGGCTCCGGTGATCCCTCCGCCTGAGCCTTCCAAGTAACTGGAACTACAAGCGCGTGCTACCACGCCTGGCTAATTTTTTTGATTTATTGTAGAGATGAGGTCTCGCCAAGTTGCCCAGGCGGGTCTCAAACCCGCGGGCTCAGGCAATTCACTCACCTCGACCTCCCAAAGCACGGGATTACAGGCTGAGCCACCGAGCCCGGCTGAGTTTTTTTCTTAATGATTACATAACTTACTTATATAATGCTATGCTAACATTATGCATCAATGTCTAGTAATATGGAATATCTTTACATTTTTTTCATATAAGATGAGAACCTTAGAACACACCTCTTTCTATTCTTCCCCTCTTACCCTACACAAAGGATATCAATTGATTACTTAGACAACAATGAATTTTCATAAGACTTTTATTCATTTTTTGCAATATCCACCTGCAGTGATTATTCTTCTTGCTATAGTACAACATCTTTACATTATTTAAATTGGGTATGCTGAAAATATCTTTCTTTTTACTCTTAAATTTATATAATAGCTTCGGTGCTTATAAATTTTAGGCCCAAAAAGTTTTTCTTTAACACTTGATTGATATAATTTCGTTGATACTTTTGTGTTCCGTGTTACTTTTCAGAAGATTGTTGTCAGTCTAATTCTTGTTCTTTTCTAAAGCTGTTATTGTTGGGTTTTTAAAAAATAATCTTTAGACTTTTCTCTGCTTTTGATTTTATTAAATGCTGTTGTCATGATTCTAGTCGTGTATTTTTCTTCAGAATATTCTGTTAAGTACTCTATACATGTTTTTGGTTTGTGGTTTTATGATATTTTATAATTATGTTATTATTAATGATATATTTCTTGTCATTACTTTTCCCTTCTCTCATTCTGAGATGGAATTTTCTTTTTAAATTTAGTTTATTTAGGTTTTTTTGGTAGAAATATCTGAATATAATGCCTAGGATAGTCTCAAGCTCCTGGGCTCAAGCAATCATCACGCCTTGGCCTCCCAAAGTGCTGGTATTACAAGTATGAGTCACCACACCTGGCCTGAGATGGCATTATTATAAAGCTCTTCTTCAGGAAATCTCCTCTCATAACCCCTAGCCTTCTCTTTGGGTTTTCTTCACCCAAAATGCAAGTCTCTTGTGCTGAAATTTTCATATTATTTGTATTCACTATTGAGCTTGGCTGTGATGTATACAAAACTTTCTTGATTTAGGTTTGTATCAGCACTTTATATTAAACTGCAAAAATACATATGGGTTAATGATATACATATAGACATAAATATACAAGGAGGAACTCCAAAAAAATCTAGAGTTATCTTTGTAGAAGGTGGGCCCCTTGTAGTACAGACTTCCCCTCAAAAGTAAGTGATCTAGGCATTGGCATCAGTGTACCAGCTAGCCTTATGTGTGAAAGGCTGTGTTCAGCTTCCGTGTTTTTGTTTTTGTTTTTTTTAGATTCTTTAAACGTGTTTGTCCATTTCATGATGGGTGATTTATGAGCACATCTGCCCACACGGTGCTGAGAGTTCAGCAGTTTTTGTCAAAAACAGCATGACTCCGTGCCCCACCTTCCCCATTCACCGGATCTCGCCCTGAGTGAAATTTTTTGTGCTTGTCTCCCTGGATGAAAATGTCCTCAAAAGGACATGTTTTGCTGATGTGGAAGAGGTAAAACAAAAAACGACAGAAACATGAAAAGCCATTAAAATCGAGTTCAAAACCATTCTGAGTAGTGGAAAAGGCATCTCAATAGGTGTATTGCATCAGATGGAAAGTACTTTGGAGGTGACTAAAGTTTAAACATGCAAGAATAAATACACAATTTTTATAAGTAAATTCTGTGTTTTTTGGAGGTCTCCCTCATAGGTATAGACATAGAAATTTAAGTGGGTTCAGGTACATGCACAGCAGTAGGGATAGATATAAATATTAATCATCTACCTGGACTTGTATGGAATTGCTTCCATATACTTCCATTAACAAAAATAGGTAATTCTTATCACTGTGTTAACAAAAATAGCAATATTTATCAATATATGCTATCGCTGTGTTCAGTGCTTTATATGTCTTCTCATTTAGTTATTAAATAGCCCTATGTGCTATTATTCTTGTCACACAGATGAGAGCACAAAGGCTGAGAATTTTTAAGTCATTATTTTATATATATATATTGCATTTTTTTAATTTTAAAGATGTGGGGTACAATTCAGGGTTAGGTACACAAATGTTCATTATGCAGGTACCTTTGTTGATGAGGTATGTCCCCCTCCCCCGACAGATTCCCACTACTGCCAATTCTACCTCCCCCACAAACCCTCTCCACGCCCCCCCGCAGTTTCCTGCTACTGCCAATCCTTTTCTTTTAGTATTATGATAACTATCATAATTATCACTATTATTTACTAATCAACAGATGTAGTATTTAAACAAAATTTTCTTGACCCCAATGTTCTTAATTTCTGCACATCACATTTAAACATTGTAAAAATTTTATTAAGGAATTCCTATTTTTTAGGAGGTCAAATGATCATTATTGCCCTTGGATATCATTTATTCTGTCTACTCACCTGCTATCTCAGGTTACATGTGTGTGTCTATATATATATGTATATATATATATATATACATATATATATGTAATTCTGGAAAGGCTTTACAATAACATGATAATCTCTGCTGCCCTTCATTTCTACCTCCTGTATTCTAAGGAATAACTGATCCCTAAGCTGTTCCCTACAATGTTCATTTCTTTAAAAACAATTGTCCTTTGCATTTTTCGTTTTCTTTCCCCACCTCCAGCCCTACCCAGGTTAAACCTCATACAACTTAGTAGATCAGGCCATGGCTCTGGAGGTATTCACACTCTGGCTAGAAGTGAGCAAGTGGCAAAATAAAAAAAAAAAAAATTTAAAAAGGACTTTTTTTTGTAGTCAAGCAAAACAATCCAAAATAAGTAGTAGGTGTTTTTCTTTTTCAGTTAGTTAAAAGATCTAGAATTCTATCAGTTATACTGTTACAAATAAATTGGCATTACAGAAATCACTGTACTACTTTATTTGACCTCTTTTTTTTTTTTTTTGAGTTGGAGTCTCGAGTGTAGTAGCATGTTCACAGCCACCACAGCCTCAACCTGCTGGGCTCAGGTAAGCCTTCCACCTCAGCCTTCCAAGTAGCTGGAACTACAGGCACGTGTCAACACGCCGGGCTAATTTTTTGATTTATTGTAGAAATGAGGTCTTGCCAAGTTGCCCAGGCTGGTCTCAAACCCGGGGGCTCAGGCAATCCTCTCACCTAGGCATTCCAAAGTGCTGGAATTGACCTCCTTTTCATCATTTAAAAAAAATTAATAAATAGGATGAGCTCAAGGGTTGCTAACTGAAATGCATATAAAAGCCAGGCAAATAAGCCCTAACAAATTACAACTATATCTTATACCCTAAATGGTGAAAAATGATGTCATAGATGTACACTATGGAATATAGTTTAACTATCATAAAGAATAAAATAATGTCTTTTGCAGAAAGCTGGATGGAATTGGAGACCATCATCCTACATGAAATAACTCAAGAACAGAAAACCAAACACCGTATGTTCTCACTTGCAAGTGGGAGCTAAGCTAGACAAAGGCATAGAGAATGGCAATAATGGCCACTAGAGACTCAGAAGGGAGAGAAGGGAGAGGGTGGAGGGACAAAAAATCATCTCTTGGTTACAGTGTGCACAGGTGATTTGGTGGGTACACGTAAAGCCCAGACCAAAAATCATCTGTACCTCCAGTAATACGATATGTTCTAAATAGCAAAGAGTAGTAAGTTTATGTGATGCTATTAATTTATATAATTATAGATAAAAATTTATATCTAACCCATAAGTGACATTCACATATCAGATGTGGTACATTTAGGTAATGAATGTTTGACAGAGAATATGTAGATTCACCAACTTTAGCTTAACTTAACCATATTTTCCAAACATGGTTTAACCTAAGACTGGAAACGTGCTTTTTCCCAAAAATAACAATGAGTGAATGTTATGGTATGATACTTAGTACGAAGGAAGATCCCCCAGAGAGCCTTTACCCATTTTAATCTTGGACTATATCTTCATCAATGTTTCATAAGCTTATGTTAATTTAGAGAATACAAGCTTATGCTTAGTCAAGTGATTATTTTAAAAAATTGATATTTTTATAAGCCACTGTCAATTAAATGTCAATCAGAATAAAAACTTTTTTTCTTAAAATGTTAGCATGGATTGGTGGATTATGGAATTATTTTTATCCCCCTCATGTTTTCCTAGATAGAGACAATAATACATTGTTCTTAGAGCACAGTCATCACGTAATGCGAAAAAACATGGACAGTAACTACATAACTGAAACCACTGGTTAAATATTAGGAGACTGAGGGAATGGTATGAAAGTTCTTGCCCACAAGAGGCTAATATTCTTGTGCTGTCTAACTATACAGAATATTTGTACTTCTGAGAAAATCATATTTTATTTTTCCTTAGTGGTGATTGTAAAACACCCTTTTTGGTTTAAGTGTTAAATTTAAAAGATTTTGACAAGTCTTCTATTTTATGAAGACGTACTAAGTTGTTAGGATGCACCTAGACTGAAGAAGAGAAATGGTTTCATCAGTATTGCATAAAGCCAGTTTCATTTTAGTGTACTGCAAATAATTTTAAAAAACACTCTAAGTGCAGCAAGTTACTTATTAATATTTTTATAAAGTAATATTATGACATGTTGCTGGGTTAATAAAATGAAATAAATCTTTACATTCATAACTATGTAAATAACTGAAAACGCTATTTAAGAAATAAAAATATTAATGAACTATAGAATGTGTCAGAAGTACTATTTTATTTTATTTTCAGTAACATCACTGCTTTTGGTGATAAAAAGACAACCTTCAAGGTAATGCCAATATTGCAGGTGAATTAATGAAGGAGCCTTAGTGGACCTGTAGTTCTCTTGCTTTCCACAGAGAATTACATGTACAGGGTGGGGGACCCACCCCTTGCAGCAAAATTTATTTATAAAAATTTGTGGGTTTATTCTTACATATTTAACAGTCACCTTCAAAGTGCTCTCCATTGAATGCATACATACCTGTCAAGACGTTTTTCCTACTTCTCAAAACAGTTTTTGAACTCATCAATTTTGATGGCTTTTAGTGCTTCTGTCGTTTTTTGTTTCCCCTCTTCCACATAGACAAAACATCTCCCTTGGAGGACTGTTTTCATCCCGGGAAACACAACAAGAAAAAAATTCACTCAGGGAGATAGGGTGAATAGAGAAGGTGGAGTATGGGGGGGTCATGCTGTTTTTTGCTCAAAAACTGCTGAACACTCAGGTACACTCGTAAATCACCCATCATGTAATGGGCAAATGCGTTAAAAGAATTGCCACACACACACAAAATTCACTGAAGTCATTTGTAGTTTTTCACAACAAGTTAGCTGGTATGTTGATGTTGATGGGTTTCTAGAAGACTTCCGGGGAAGCCTGTACTACAAGGGCCCTGCCCTCCAAAAGATAATTCCAGGTTTAGGCCCCCCTCATATGTAGACAAATACTTTGTGCATTTGAATAGGAACAGCAAGTGTCCTACAACACTTCTTTTTAGAGTTTTGGAAATCTTTATGTTTCATTGTTATGAAAGTGCAGGCTAAAAGAGCACTAGTGACACTTTAATTGGGCTCAAGTGGCTTTAATTCTGCATTATCTTTTATAGTAGTCACTATTTTAATGCTAAACTTGGAGAACTGTGGCAAATCACCATCTTCCAGGGAGGCATATTTAACTCAAAAAGCTGTCAGTTTATAAGTTGTCCTCTTCAAAATGATCACATTTTGTAATTTGACCATATGTGTGCATAACCTTTTCTTGGAAAAGCTGAACTTTTCCCGTATGTTGGTTTTTCTAAGAAAGAGAAATTTTGTGGGTCCCCATTAAGAGGTAATATTATTCAGTAAGTGGTGATTGTGGAACTAAAAAATGAGAAGGCAGCATGCTAAGCAAACGATATGGTAGAAGGTTAATAAGTATGTGGATATGTATGAAGGAAAATGGATGGAATCTCCAAGAAAAATGTTTCATGGGCAGTCAGGGAGGATGAGGAGAATAGAGCAAGGGCCTCAGCATCTTCCTTAGCTCATTCTCTTAGTTCATTAACAGAGCACCTGAGTGGGCCCCAGGCATATCCTGGGACCAGGATGTGCACACTCCCTCCCTCAGCACTGAGGCTTGAGCAGAAGTTAAATACCTCAGGCCCTGGCATTGCATTAAAAATCAAAGAGAGGCGAGAGGATGGCTTGAAGCCAGAAGTTTGAGATCTCTGAACAACATAGCACGATCCCAACCCTTATAAAAATAAAAATAAATAAATAAATATTAGGCTGGCATGATGGTGCATGCCTGTAGACTCAGCTACTTTGGAGGGTGAGGCAGGAGGATTGCTTGAACCCAGGAGTTTGAAACTGCAGTTAGCTACCACTGAGCCACTGCACTCCAGGCTGTGCTACTTAACTAGACCCCATCTCAGAAATGAAGGAAGGAAGGAACGAAGGAAGGAAGGAAAGAAAGAAAGAAAGAAAGAAAGAAAGAAAGAAAGAAAGAAAGAAAGAAAGAAAGATTAAAGGCATGAACAAAAAGGTTAGGCCCTTTTCCCATTCCCTGAGATTTACTTCCTGAATTTCCTGTTCCCACTTGCTGATATAAAAGAACAACTTGCTAGTAAAGTGGCCACTTCTTAGCCAGTTTACAAAACCTGTGTCCTGGAAAACTGACGAGGCAACAAGGATGGAAGAGGTTACTTGAGTGGGTAGATTTAGCATAAAACCAAGTTTTCTTTTATTTACCTTCAAATTGCCATTGAGAGATGCAGCAATTTTCCATAACCCAATTTTAAATGTTGTCACTTTCATTGAAGAATTCTGTCATTTTCCTAAAGACAAAATTTTATATTTTGGATATAAAAAAAATTCCCATCTTAAGAACGATTCCAATATTCAACTATCAACGCCTGTCACGGACCATATTCCGAGAACCCTACCCTCTCCTCCATAGATGGATCCAAGAAAACGTTCCATAGGCCTTTTTTGTCATGAATATATTCACCATTTGTTAACCGGTCTCACCTCTCCAGGGACGCTGTTGCTTCTTCAAGATTGGAGAACTTCATCGACTCCACTCCCACCACCGCTCCCCACCCCCAATCCCGAGCGCTGGCACGAGAATCGCACGTGGGTCACAGGACTTCTGCGGGACCTTCTGCCTGTTTTCTCCTAAATTCTTTTCTAAGTGCTGTATGTGCGTGGGCAGATACTCCCTGGCTCCTCGGCTCTGTCCTTTTCCTTTTCTCAAGCTTGTAGCTCCTCTCGCTGGCCTTCAGTTCCTGAGGACTTGGCACTCCGCAGAGACGCGCAGTCTCTCTCTCTCTCTCTCTCTCTCTCCCTCTCTCTCTCTCTCTCTCTCGCTCCCCCCTCCTCCCTCCCTCTCTCGTCTGTCTCAGTCTGTCTCCCTCTTTCCCCCTCTTTTTCTCCCCCCACTCCCTCTTGCTCTCTCTCTCCTCCTCCTCCTCTCACCTTCTCTCCCCTCCTGCTCTCTATTCCCCCCTCCTCCTGCGTTTCCCACCCCTCTCCCTCTCTATCTCGCTCCCTAGCGCGCGCTCTCTTTCTTTCTCGCTGTCTCTGGTTCTCGCTCCGCACGCTGTCTCCATCTCGCTCCACTCCTTCCTTGCTGCGTCTACCCACCTTTCATTAAACATATGGACTACACACGCGTGCGTGTACACACTCACACGCGCGCGCGCGCGCACACACACCCCTCTCTATTAGATCACTTTACCCCACCTTAAGAGGACTCACAGCTGCCCCAAAATCGAGGAATCAAAAGCCTGGTGGCAGGGGCTTGAAGGCTGCGTCTGTGTTGCCAGCTCGCCTACGGACCAGAGGAGGAGGGGTCACCTCATTATCCCCCATCCCAACTTATGGGCAGGAGACCTCCACCCTCTCCCAGCCGCTGTGCTGGGGAAATGGGGGCAGCACCACGGCGAGCACCCACGCCCGGAGCGCACCCACGCACGCACGTGGGCGTCCCAGCGCCGCAGCAGCAGGTGCCGGGAAGTGAAGGCTGGGCGGTATCCCGGCGGAAGCACCCGGCCTCCCGCGACCTCCTAGAGCCTCTAACGGCCCTTTCCTCTGTCCTGGAATCTTGGAGGCCATCCCAGTCTTCACAGCCCAGCATGTCAGCTGTCCATCTCCCTCAGTCTTTCCTAACCGCAGCTGTTCCCGTCGGTATCACCAACCCAAGCCCCAGTCCCAGATGGAGAGCGGGAGACGCGGGGGTCCCGGCTGAGTGCCCTGTAAGTCCCGACCCCCTGGTTGGATGGCCTCGGCGCGGTCCCAGGTGCGGCTAGCATAGCTGTGGTCGGCGCGGGCAGAGTCCGCAGAGGCCAGGAAGGGCGGGACGGAACTGGGAAGAGTAGGAGGCGCTGCTGCAGCGTCCTGGGAGGGACGACCCACACCCGCGCGCGCTCCAGCCCTCCCCGGAGCTACCTCGTGTTTACTGTGATTTCGCATTCATTTATTCGCATTTTACGAGCTGGGGCTCTTCCGGTGTTGTTTCCCCAGCAACTCCTTTCTCCCCGAGTTTACCGCGCTGCGCGCTTGTGTATGTGTCTGTTGGGTGTGGGGAGAGTGGGGTGATCCGTGTTTGCTTGGGATGATTTTAAATATTAGGAGGACGGGGGAAGCACACTGTAAGAAGCCCTCGTCTTTGCAGGAGCAATTTGGTGGGGGCGACTCCACATCTGGTCCCCTTGATTAACCGTGAAACTTTTACCGTTGTCTTTTCCGTCTAGCGCTCCCCTGCCTCCTCGCCTCCAGGACTGAGACTAGAGTGAATGGTGAAGCTGTCACCCAAGAGGAGAGAGCTAGACAGCTCCCGCTTCTTTCAGACAGATGGAATATACAGGAGTAGACAGCAGATCGCCCACAATTTCTAACCCCTAAAAAGTGAATATCCAAACCCCGAAAGGGATTTTCACACGCTGGCCCCACCCCCTTCCACGTCTTTTATCCGGCACGAAGATCCGGCTCAGGATTCGCTCTCTTCATTCTCTCTCCCCTTCGCCCCGGGCTGGCAGAGTGAGTGATGGATCCCAGCCTGGTCCTCACCCCCCTCCCCCGCTCCACCCCCCAGCATCAGAGCAGTATGTGATGTCCTTGTCGCCACCGCCCCATTCGCGGCGCACCAGCTCCGCGGGCGCTCGCCGCGCGGAGCTGCCGGGTCTCACCCCGGCCCCGGGCTTCCTGGAGGGTCGCGCAGCCCGAGGCCATGACTAAGGCGCCCACTTGGTAACTCTGCCATCTTCCCGTTCCTTCTACCTCCCTCTCTTCCCCTCCCCGGCTCCCTCTTCCTCCCCACTACCACCCTCCAGTCCTCCTCCCAGACGCCCACCCGCCCGCTCCTCTCTCCGCAAGATCGCAGAGGTGGCGCGCAGCCCCGCGAGCCGATGACGGACCTCTTCCTCCTGTCTTCAATGCCTCAGCGGAAGATCCCCAAGGGCTGGCGAGACGAGGGCTGCTGCTGGACGTCCTCCCGGAGAGGCTGCTCCGACCTGCTGCTCGTCGTGTATGAGACTGGGGACTGAGCGAGTCCCAGCCGCCGCCACCGCCCGCTCCGTCGCTGCCGTCGGGGTGGACCGGCCCCCGCCTCGCTCCGCCCGCCGCACGGCCCCGGCCCCGGATCGGGGCGCCCCGGGGCTCACCCCGCGCCCGCCGCCGCCGCCCGCGCGCCGACTGCCCGCCGCGTCCTCCTGACAGCTGCGGCGGCGGCGATGATGCAGAGGAGGAGGGTGCTGCCGGCGGCGGCGCGGATGGTGGCGGTCGGCGCCCGGGTGTGATGCGAGCGCCATGGTGGGGATGCCGGCTTCGCGGTGAGAGCGAGCGGAGTGCGAGCCGCCCGGGGCGGAGGACGGACTCACTGGGATCTGGCTGCTGTGTGGGCTCGGATCTCTCTCTCCCCCCCTCCTCTCTCTCGGTCGTACCCTCCTTTATTTTGCTCTTGGTTTGCATCTCGGAGCCCTCTCGACTCCATCCTCTCCCGCGCCACTGGAAGTCTCCCCGTCTCTAAATGGAATTAGTGGAGATCGGAGCCTCTGGTGTAACGCACAGACATGATCTATGGACGCAGTTTGTTTCACAGTGAGTCGCTTTCCCGCCGCGCCGGTGCGCGTCCCGGGGCTGTCCCTCCTCCTCCCCTTTCTCTCGGCCAGACGCGCGTGGGGCGGGGGGCGGGGGGATGAAGCCGCCCTCTCCGCCACGCTCCGGCCGGGCCCGCAGTCTGGGGCAGGTGTAAACTTTCTGTATTGCAGCATAATGGAGCGGGGTGTGGAGCGGGAGGGGGGTGAGGGGGGGCGGAGCACGGTCGGCGGTCGCTTGATCTCAGACTATGCCCACGAGAACTGTCTTTCCTCCTGTAGGAACCTCCCGTGGCTGAGACTAGCGCGCAGTTCAGAGGTGGACACGTGCGGGAGAGACTGGGGGCCCAAGTGAGGGCATAGGTGGAGAGAGGGGGAGAGTGCGGTTGACACTTTGTGGGACTGGAGAAAACAGTCGTCTTTTAGGGGGTTCTAGAGCTCAGCAGGCTCATATTCCCACTCCAGTTGGTAGTTCGAGGTACACCTGGATGCGGGAGGGAAGGGCGAGGGTCAGCCTCAACTCTGTTCCGCCTTGGCTGTCTGGCTGTGTGGAGACGCGGGCATTGTTGAGGCAGGAAGGATTAGAGGAAAACAGCATCAAAAGTCATGAGTTAAAGGCGGTATAGGAAAATGTGTGGTGGAAATTTAACATCACACAGCAAGGATTAGCGTGTTAATCCTGTGCCACGCAGTTAAGAGACCAGCTTTGCTGATGAGTTAAACATAGTCCGTGTTCCATAATGTGATTCCATCAAAGCCAGGAGAGCAAAAAAGACACGTATACAACCTGATACTGATGGAGGTATACCTGTGTGGTGTGTGAGTAGAATCATGAGTTAAAATGATTTTTTCAAAAATTTAAACACACAGTAAAAACAGTAGCCAATGGTTTTATCTAAAAAGCAGATGATCTGGATAGAGTACAGAGTAATACAATAGATAATTTCTCATATATTCATATCAAGACCCAGATGCTTTTCTTAGAATAATGTTTAAGCATAAATCTATCAGCTTCTGTAATTAGCTTTAGTTTAGGAAATAATAACTGCTAATTATGCCCTCCCTCTACCAAATTCATTTTAAGTAAAAACATTAAAACATAGACTTTTTATGTAATTGAACAACAAAATAAATAACAAAAATATAATAGAAGAGGAAAAGTCAGAAATTATCAAGAGTGGCTTACTACTTTGCTAGTTTTAAGTTTTAGAAAATGTTGAGCAAATCAAAACTATGGAGATAAAACAGATGTTTAAGTTGTAATGGCACTGCAGATTTACTGTGAAGTTACAGATCAGGGCCTCTTTTTGATACTGAAAATCTGACTCGATATAACGCTGACAGAAATCACCTTTCTCAAAATAATAATCTATTTTCTAGTAACAATTTTAAATCAAAGTCAAGGTTAGAAGAGATTAATTTAAAGCTTAGAATATTCTGGGGACAGGGTTACTTAGTAGTTCAGTACGTTTTTATAAGCAATAATGTTGCTTAATGCCTACAATCCACATTAATCTCTTTTTCTCTTGTTGCTCCTCCTCCACTGCCCATAGGATTTGCCTAAGTATTTATTTTCTAAAATACAACCACACTGGCAGTATGTTAGGGTCAGTCTTGGAGCCCTTTCTCATTGTTTGTCTCTCCTTTTCCTTTTTTCACCTGTTCTCCCTCCTCTTCCTTTGGAGATGCCAGCAAAGCCATTCCCCAAAAACAAAGAGTGTGGCTCCTTCTTCTTTAAGCGAGTCCCAAGTTTTCCTGATTTGTACATTTTGAGAGAGTGTTTGCAAGTTCTGAGTCGACTTCTAATCATTAACAATGATAAGAATAATTTTCTTTATCTTTGAATTGTTGTCTTATGGGATTTGATCATTTCAGTGTATATTATCTTTCTAATTTTTTTTTTTTTCTGTTTCAGTTGTAGCAAGTTTAATCATCTTCCATTTGTCTGGGGCAACCAAGAAAGGAACAGGTGTGTTTCTTTTTAATAACACTAGTGAAGAGCCTCTGATTATTTTGTGTTTTCCCATTTTCCCCATACTCTTAATATTCCAGAATAGCTGAACATTTTATAGTGTGTATAATTGATTGGTTTTGACTAAGGCAACATTTAGAAATTAATTTACTAATGGATATTATAAGAATGTCCTCTCTATTTTTAGTATTATATAAAATTGGATGATGGCTCTTTTCTAAAACTTTTTTTTTTTTTTTTCAGAAAAGCAAACCACCTCAGAAACACAGAAATCAGTGCAGTGTGGAACTTGGACAAAACATGCAGAGGGAGGTATCTTTACCTCTCCCAATTATCCCAGCAAGTACCCCCCTGACAGAGAATGCATCTACATTATAGAAGGTAAGGGGAAAGAGTGCCAGAACTAAGAGAGCACAATGCCAAAACCTGGCCATCTCTATGCTTTGGATGAAGCATATGCATATAGACATTGCAAAATTGATTTTGGAGATCATATACATAAATATCTCTGAGTGAATCAAATAACTGTAAAATCTAGAATCAGACTAATTACTGAAATTATTATGAACAAGCACATTCTGGAAAATAAAAACAAGTCAACAACTTGAGAGTTTATTTTGCAGTTGATTTAATGGATTTAGAGATCTAAAGTAATAGAAGAGATGCATAGTTGGCATAATATTACCTAATTTGTAATGTTTCAAGAAACTGGTATTTTTGTTTAGTTCAAGACTATTAGAAAAGCCCACGTTTCTTATTTTTTCTTTAATGTTATAAAGTACAAAAAAAATTCCCATCAAAGATGAGTCTAGGCCATTGATTTGCTAAACTCTGGTGTGGTCATGTGCTCTTTGAGCTATGGCCACGCAATGTTTCCTGGCTTTGGCCACCTCCCCTACCTTGGGGAGGAGAACTTCCTCTTTCTTTCTCAAATTTATTTTCTAAATAACTATATTTTCCTAGTCTAAAAAAAGATGAGTCTATAATCACATTTTGTGAATGTCATTCTGAAAGGCAGTTACCTTACTTTGTGCTAACAAGTGACAGTCTTACATTTTAAAGTCCAGGTCAGGATTGTAAATTATGATGCATTCATCTTTTTTTTCATCCAAGTTAAAGGAAGAATAAAAAGAGACTCACTTCACATTTCCCATTTCCCATTTCCATTAACCTTGTAGACACTTCTCTATTCAGTACAGCTTTTAAAAATATATGAACATTTCATCTAGTGACAGAAGCTTGCAATATTTAAGTATTAGTACCTAATACCCTAAAGCTTGCAAATGCTAACCCCCACACACATACATCATGCACAATGCTACCTTAATGAAAAAGATATGTGTTCTTTATATCTACTTATAAATCAGAGACATTTCCTTAATAGACTTTTCAAAGAAGGAGCCTTTCTGCTTAACTAATTTTAAGAATCTCAATTTCAGCCAGGCTCAGTGGCTCAGCCTGTAATCCCGCACTTTGGGAGCTGAGGTGAGTGAACTGCCTGAGCCCGAGGGTTCGAGACCCGCCTGGGCAATTTGGCGAGACCTCATCTCTACAATAAATCAAAAAATTAGCCAGGCGTGGTAGCGCACGCCTGTAGTTCCAGCTACTTGGAAGGCTGATGCAGAAGGATCGCCGGAGCCCAGCAGGTCGAGGCTGCAGTGGCCGGGAGCGGCCACTGCACTCCAGTCTGGGCAACAGAGTGAGACTCCAACTCAAAAAAAAACAAAAACAAAAACAAAAAAACCAAACAAAAAAAGAATCTCAATTTCAAATTTTTAAAATAATTTTTAAGCCAAGGATATTTTCCCTCTTCTTGTTGTTCTAGAAGTTGAACTTTTAACAAAGAGATGCCACATTACAAGAAAGTAAAACGATAAGTTTTGATACTAAAAGGGTAACCCCGAAAACATTAAGGTTTGGTAATTTTGCTTCCTCTTATGATTGATGGAAAAGAGAGTTGATGTGGAGCTTGCCAGCATGCTATGGACTATGGCTCTTTTGGTAAACAAATGTTAAGGGACCCCAAGATGAACACAGAGTAGTTGGAACAGGGAGACCAAAGAGAAGACTACAAAGAGGAAAAGATGCTCACCTTAATTTTTGAAGAAAATTCTCTACATAGAGTAGCATTTGCAAAAGTTCAGATATATAGTATGATTAGAAAATTACATAAAATCCTAGGGTTTCTATGTAGTTTGAGGAGAATAGGAGAGGTGGCTAGAGAGGTAGGTAGTCGCAGATAAAGGCATTCCATTTGTCCCACCCATCCAGTTTTGGACATTATGTTATAGACAATGAGATGTCACTGAAATAGCATAGAGAAATACAGTGAGATTGTGATGAGGAAGTAATGAAAAGAAAACAATATAAACTTAGAAATTACTGCAAAAGGCTAAGCAAATCATAGTAAAAGCCTCAGCTACAGAAACAGCATTGTTGATGGAATAAATTAAAGAACTGAGAAACTGAATCAAGAGTAACTGGATTTGTGAACCGGAGAATAGAGAATCCCAGAACTGTTCTAAGGTTTTTTGTAAGATGAAATTGCCATAGGTGGAAAAAGGGGGTTTAAGAGAAAAATAATGTGTTCAACTTTCATGTTTGTGGGGATGTCCCATAAAGAGATTGGATACATGGATCTTTAGTTCAGAGGATAGTTCTGTGCTGGAAATGTGTATGTATAGGTCATACATATAGAGATTATTGTTGACATTTTAGTACAGATAAGATTATCCAAAAAGTGTATTTGGTGCTGTTTTTCAACTCTTAAAACACGCAGATGCTTAGGCCTGTACCTAAGAATTCTGGTTTAATTGTTTTTAGATAGACTCTCAGACATTATTGTATTGTAATAGATTTTCACTAGGATGCCAGGGGCACTCAGGGTTCTAGTCTAAAATGAGAAGAAAGAAAATGTTGGATAGGTTTCTGGAAAATAACATGTAAGGAATGGACAGAATAAGGAGAAAAAGTAATGGACTGAGGAGAAGCTAGAGAGGTGGCAGGGAGAATCAGGTGAAAGATGATTTTTTTCACCACAGTAGCTTGAGTGGATGAAGTCTTAAGGAGCAGAGCATAGTCAAAGTGCCAGTTGTTACAGAAAGACATTCATTGCATGAGGCAATGAAGAGTCTGTTAGAAACTCTAAGATGAGACCTTTCACTGGCACAATGGGGATGGAGCCAGCTCCCAGTGGATGCAGGAGGAGTCAGGCTGGGACGGTGGTGTTACAAATGGGTCTTTTTCAGCACCATGTATCCTTCCTTTAACTTGGGTCAAAAAAAAATGATGAAAGCATCATTCATAATTTAGAATCTTGACCTGGACTTTAAAATGTAAGACTGCCACTTGTTATCACAAAATAAGGAACTGACTTTCAGACTGACTTTCAGAAAATGTGATTATAGACTCATCTTTGATGGGAATTTTTTTCTACATTATAATATTAAAGAAAAAACCCAAACATATAATAGGTGTTAGTGAATGGTGGATCCATGGTGAAAAGGCAGTTTCTTTTTTTCTGTTTCTTGTTCTTTTAATCAGGCACATTGTGCATATTTAGCTCTAAAATGAATGCTCTTTTCTGTAGAAAAATGTAAATTTAAAATTCAAGGGAAAGATATACAAATAATTGGTCAAATTCCCAATGATAAGACAGATTGTGATAAAGTGTACAAGCAAGTCTTAATCATGAAATTCTCTTTGTGAATTTCAAGTGGTTTAAAAACTTTTCCAATTTTGAGGACATATTCTGTATTTACAAGCACTATTTATGTGAAAGTGCCCATAGTCCTCAATGTGTCTGAAGAGTCTCAAAGATGTTGACAACTTTCGTAAAGGAAACTCAGTTTTAGACAAAAGATAGCTTACAGAAAATGTGAATGTGAAAGACAGCTGTGTACTGGGAGATTTGAAGGGGAAGAAAATGGAAGTTTAGAGAGTTGGACCTAGAGAGCTTCAGATGGTTTACATGAACCATAGTCACTCATTTTTTATCTACCGCAAGGACTATATGACGTGCTTTTTTTTTTTAGTATAAGGTTACTTTGCTACCTCTAGAATTCAGCTGGTGGAAGTGTCCTATGTGGGAGTATGTCATTAACTTTAACATGCTGGACCAAAGAAAAATGAATTGTTTACTTGTAATGTGGTCTACTAAAAGCCTTAGCGAAACATGTTTCCTGAAGGAACATTGAGAGGTTTATTAACTCACGTTGGACAGAACTTAAGTGACAACGAAAATGAAGTTGTGAAATAATTATTCTTGTTAGATGGCCGTGTATTTCCTAATAGGGGAAGTTAGTAGGTGAATGTTTACAAAAAGAGTTCTAAGTAAATTAGCACAGGACCGTCTTCATTGCTTTACCTTTTCCTACTTATACACTATTTACATCTAAAAAACTTATCCCACAACCTGAAATAGTTTATTTCCTTAAAAAAATTTATCATACTGGCTTAGAGAAGATCGACAGATATATGCCATAGGATAATAATGCAGACAGATAGTATATTTAATTGTAATTCTTAAATGGGTCCAGTTCCTTAAGCATTTGCCTTTTTGTTTTTTAGGCTAATATTTTAGGGAGAAAAATATGGTTTTTCAGGTTATTTTTTAGACTACTTTCAAATTTGCAAATTTCAAAAAATTATTGAAATTCCCTCAAACCTTTCATTATTGTGGATACTATATTTGTTGACATTTGTGATATACATCAATGTTGGATAAAATCATGTCTGATTTCTCTTGTGTTATAAATGTCTATTTAATGTGCAAGTAAGCCGGGCTCGGTGGCTTAGCCTGTAATCCCGCACTTTGGGAGGCTGAGATGAGTGGATTGCCTGAGCCCGTGGGTTCGAGACCCGCCTGGGCAACTTGGTAAGACCTCATCTCTACAATAAATAAAAAAAAATTAGCCGGGCGTGGTAGCGCGCGCCTGTGGTTCCAGTTACTTGGAAGGCTGAGGTGGAAGGATCGCCGGAGCCCAGCAGGTCGAGGTTACAGTGGTCAGCAGTGGCCACTGCACTCCAGTCTGAGTGACAGAGTGAGACTCCAACTCAAAAAAAAAAAAAAGTGCAAGTAATTGGAAACACCTTAATACATTAAAAATAATTTATGAAATAATATTTTTAATATTAATTGACCTTTAACCTATTGATTTTTAATTTTATACTTGGAGAGAATCAAGGTCATTATTTTATTCTGTAAGTTTCTAATTTCCAAGTCAGCATGTTTCTCAAATTTACATATATTTTTGACAAACATGCAGATGAGAGTTTACTTTTTAAGTCATCAAGAATGATATTCAACGTACAGTTGAGAATTGGTGGGGCATGGACAGCCACCATTTAGAGTGGTTGCTAACCACATAGAGAGCAGGCTCAATTGTGCTAAGTCTTAACTTTAAAGTGTCTGGAGGGGGTTAGTCCCTGAAAAGAACCAGGTAGCAGGGATGCACTCAGAAGACTACAAGCAACAGCTCTTTATTAACCAAGATAAATGTGTGCTGATATTTCAACAAATGTTATGGCTATTCTGGAGTATATTGGTTGAGTATAAGTAGGAATCCTAGAATTTTGGACTGCTTTAGACATGACAAAGGAAGAATGGAAGAACATCAGCAAATGTCTTCATGTGATGTTTATAGGATTGCTATCCCCATAAAGCTTTTCCGTTATTCTTTAAAGAGCTGTAAAAACATTTATGAAGTTAAGCTCATTTATAATTCACTTGAAGAGATTTTTTGGAAAATCTTTGATAACAAGTACCAGGCCATGTCCTGAGAAAAAAAGGTGAATAAGATATGGTTCTTGTCGTTCATAAACAGATTTAGAGAGGAGCTTTCTTTCAAATGTGTTTTTTTAATTTTAATTTTAATTTATTTATTTATTTTTGAGTTGGTGTCTCACTCTGTTACCCATGCTAGAGTGCAGTGGCACTCTTACAGCCACCTCAGCCTCAACCTGCTGTTTTCAGGTGATCCTTCCGCCTTGCCTTCCAAGTAGCTGGAACCACGAGGCGTGTGCCACCATGCCCAACTAATTTTTTGACTTATCGTAGAGACGAGGTCTTGCCAAATTGCCCAGGCTGGTCTCAAACCTCTGGATCAAGTAATCCTCTCGCCTCTGCCTCCCAAAGTGCTGGTATTAAAGGCGCAAGCCATCACACCTGGCTAGGAGACTTCTTTTAAGCAAGATTTTCTTGGATAAATAGGAGTTAAATTGTAGGTACATAGGTAGTCAAGAAAATAGGAAAATACACAAAATCCTGAAAGAAATACTGACTTGGAAAATATGACATATTTGAAGTGAACTGAGCTGGGACTGTCTGGGAGGTGCTAGACCCTGGAAGTAGGATATCCTTAAGGGTCATATGTGTTGAGAGCATTCATTATTGTCCTGTTGTTAGAGAACTTCTGAAGCTTAAACCTGAGAGCAATGTGATTAGATTTGTATTCTGGAAAACTTACTCTTAATATCTTTGTATATGCACTTGGATCTAATCAAGACACACAACTGGGATTATTTGAGTGGTTGTACAACTCTATGCCAAACAATCCTCAAGTGGTTTCTGACCTTAAGCTTGGGACTCCTAGAAGTATGAGAAAAAATACAGAAAAACATCCCTTGACTTTCTAAATCTCAGCACCTTTCACAAAAATACTGTGTTTTGTTAGTTTCGCTTGAGACATCAAACTGGTCATTTTGTGTCAGAATAATACTTTGTGCAATATAATCAATTTTAAGGTTCACCTCTTAGACATTTTAATGAAAATTTTATCTCTTGAAATACTATCATATTCTTTGGTTGAATTTCTATGCAAATTTATATGTATTTCATCTTCAAAGTTTGATAGGTGTACAGATAAAATCTGAAATAGAATTTAAAAAATCAACCTAGAGGTATAAGAGATGGCCTTCCAGATGGAATCTGTCTTCTTTACAGCTGCCCCAAGACAGTGCATTGAACTTTACTTTGATGAAAAGTACTCTATTGAACCATCTTGGGAGTGCAAATTTGATCACATTGAAGTTCGAGATGGACCTTTCGGCTTTTCTCCAATAATTGGACGTTTTTGTGGACAACAAAACCCACCTGTAATAAAATCTAGTGGAAGATTTCTATGGATTAAATTTTTTGCTGATGGAGAGCTGGAATCTATGGGATTTTCAGCTCGATACAACTTCACACCTGGTAAGTAAGAAGTTTTTTTCCTGTTGTTGTTTTGCTTATGTCTTTTTCTTCCCCAATTTTCTATCTTCATAGTGCAAAATATTTTGGAAAACATTATAATTTTTCAAATAATTTTCTAGTTCTATTTAAAACCAAACCTAGAGTGCTCTCTCTTTCCATTTTATATTTTCTGGAAGAAAAATATGTTTGTTTGTTTTTAAACTTAGCCTACTCTAGTGGTAAAGTGTAGAAACTCAGGAATCTAACTGGTCATCAACAACACAATTTGGTAGACTTCTATTATACTAAATTGTGTTACCTGAGAGACATTCTGTAAGAAAAAAACTAATCATGCATAGGATCCCAATTTGATAAACTTGAAAGACAATTGTAATATTTTTAAATGTGTTCATCAAAATGATCTTTGGAGAACTTGAATAAAAAGTTTATTTTTTCTGAAAATTATCATTTTTAAAGCAAACAGATCCTACTACAAAGTAGTCTAAGCTCTTTTTAGAAATGCAAATCTTCAAGAGTTTTGATGAAAGGAAAACTGAGACCTGTAACAACCAAATATTCATTTGAAAGGTCTTGCAGCCATTAAGTGCAATTATAAAATTATGCAGTTGATGTTAATTTTCCTTTTAACTTGCTCATGTTAAAAATGATCTGTAATGTTGACTGGCTCACTTTATGACGAATTATCATCCATTACAATAAAAATTGGTTATCACATTTTTAAACTGTGAGTACTACATCATCAATTTGAGATTTCATGAGGCAAAGTAGTTGCTTTAAATTTAAAAAAATTGTTCAAATTACATTAAACCAATTATTTATATATAGTTTCATACTATTTTCAGTTCACATCTATTGTTTTATTTAGTTTATAACAGGAGACTTTAAAATATAGATAACATTTGTTAAAGTTTCTTTATCATGTTCAGAGTTAACATCTTATCAGGGTTTTAGTGTTCAGTTAAAGCACCAAAATTTTAAAAATAATATAAGATCAATGATCACTTTCATTATTACATCATGGTGTATGGTAAATAAATCAGAAATTAAGTGTATTATATATATTAACCTTAAGCATTAGGATGTTTTTATAATATCACTAAAGGATTGTGGTTTTAAGTATGCTTTGCTGATAATGGATTGCTCACAGAAACCACGGGTGTTTCACATGCCACGATCAAACTAATTTGATGCATTTCAAAAAATAATGAACATTCACTTATCTGCCAGATGACTAGTGCTAGAGCTGTAAATAGAAATGTACATATATATTGTTCTCACTGGCAAATTTTGAATATAACCTAAATTTTAAAACCATGACACATGACATGGTCTAGGTTTTTAAGTTATATTTGTATTCTGAGTTTGATGATGATTATAAAATAATATTTAGGATTTAAATTTGTGGTTTCATAAAGATGGAGGGTCAACATACTTTATCAACCAAATAAGGCTATCCATGTTTTTAGCTTTACTTGAGATGATATAAATGATAGCAATCAATCTGTTCTTCCAGTTTTAAAAAAGCCTTTTGGTTCTCTGGGTTTTGTTCTTCACTCTTTGTGTCTTTAGCGCCACCATACACCATTTATAGAAATAAATTTTATTGCTAGGAGTAATTGAATCAGAATGAAGCTTGGGGACTTGATTTCATGAACTGATCAATTAAGGATATGTTGAGGTTTGTTTTCACTCAGATCAACTAGAGTTATGCCTACGGGAAAACCTACATTTGGCTTATGAGGGAAAAGTAGGACCATAAAAAAGAAACTTGCATAATTTTCATGACTGACATTACATGGCCTGAGGCCATTGACTGAGTGGCGTGACAATCTACAACTTATTCTATAAAGAGGCAGTACTGAGGAAGCCAATTAGTTATTGAAATAGGAAATGGGAAGTGATTAGTGATCATTTAGACAGCATTTAGGAAATCTGGAGCCAGATGAAATGTATTTGTCATTTTGGCTTAATTTTTATTTTTATTATAACCTAAATTTTAAAACCTTGACACATGACATGGTCTAGGTTTTTATAATTATATTTGCATTCTGAGTTTGATGATGATTATAAAATAATATTTAGGATTTAAATTTGTGGTTTCATAAAGATGGAGGGTCAACATACTTTATCAACCGAATAAGGCTATCCATGTTTTTAGTTTTACTTGGGATGATATGAATGATAGCAATCAATCTGTTCTTCTAGTTTTAAAAAAGTCTTTTGGTTCTCTGGGTTTTGTTCTTCACTCTTTGTGTCTTTAGCACCACCATACACCATTTATAGAAATAGATTTTATTGCTAGGAATAATTAAATTGTAGTATGGTTTAAGTGGTGACCTAGGGAAATTGAGAGGGGAGGAATTTCTCAAACCAGTTTAATGGTTTACATTATAAAGCATTGCTGAAATCTCCAGAGCACACCAGTAGACTTACAGTGGAGGTAAAATTCAGCCTAACATATCTTCTCTGATAGATGGTCTCCGGGGATAGCTGTGAAAATCACTGACTTTAGTGGCAGATCTGTCTTCCAGCTCTGACTTTTCTTTTCTTTCCATGCTGTAAACATGGGGCCCAGTTCTTTATGTTCTATGGCTCAATATTTTAAAAATATTGGTTATTTTATGTTTTAAAATAAGGATAATATTGATAACTTCCCAGAACTGTTGGAAGGACAAGTCAACCAATGCATGCTTATGAATATTTTGAGTGCCTGTAGATCTCAACTATTGATCTATTATTATTATTAATTTTTTAAATATAATCAGTATTTTTTATTATGATATTGTGGGGTACAGTCAAGGATTAGGTATACAAATATGCTTCGTTCAAAGTACCCTTGTTGACAAGAGGTGTCTTCCCGTCCCCAGACAGATATTGACTACTATTAATCCCATCTCCCTTCCCCTACCCCCCCATAGTTTCCCATCTCTGTCAGTCATTTTCTTATAGTATTATATTGGATGTTCAAAGTTCACTGTATGAGTGAGAACATGTGAAACTCAGATCTTTGTTTCTGTGAGAGGTCACTCAGTATTATAGATTCTAGTTCCATCCAAGTTGCATATTTGTACATCTAATCCTTAACTGTACCCCACAATATGATAATAAAAAATACTGAGGAAAAAAAAAAAAAAAATGGGGATTATAAGGGTACCTACCTCTTAGAGTGGCTATGAAGATTAGATATGCTTGGAACTATGCCAGGCAAACAATAAGCATTCTTTGTAAGTCATCGTTATTATACTTGAATCCTTCATCCCAAAGAATGATTCTCTACTAAATTTGCCAACTTTGAAATGGGAACGACATGATCGCCAGGTAGGAGATAAAGAATATGTCTGGAAATCTACAATTGCAAAGATGTGAAATCAACCTAAATGCCCATCAACTGATTAGCAATGAAAATGTGGTATATGTGTGTACACACACACACACACATACACACACACACCCTGAAATTTATTCAGACATAACAAGAGTCAAATAATGTCTTTTGCAGCAACTTGGGTAGAATCAGAGAATAGCATCCTAAGTGAACTAATGCAGGAACAGAAAACCAAACACCGCATGTTCTCACTTACAAGTGGGAGCTCAACATCATAGAGAATGGCATAATGAACATTGGAGACACGGGGCAGGGGAGGAAGGTGGGGAAGAGGTGGAGGGAGGAAAAATCACCTATCAGGTGTAATGTACAAAGGTGGAGGTGGTGGGAATACGTAAAGCCCAGATTTCTTTGGCATTATGCAATGCATACATATAACCAAAAACTATTTGTATTCCCTAAAGCCATTAAAATAAACAAAACAAAACAAAACAAACAAACAAGAGAATGTGCCTGGGAAAAATTTCTTCTCTCTCCAAAGACAGATACAAGGGAGAGGAGTCCATGAAGGCTGCTGCTGAGATTGAATTGTGTGAAAATACAAGATGAACCTTTGGGCTCACTGTTACCTGTTTTGAGGACTCAAAAAAATGCTAGTTTCTTTCAAAAAAGATGCCCGTAGTTATCAGCACTAATTATCAGTTGCATGTCTACTGAATAGTTATTACTGATGAGTAATCAAAACCATGAGTTATCAAAATCATGGCATTAACACAAGGTACCAGTCTCAATATGGTTCACTGTTGAGGTTCTTGAATGCAATATTATTATTTGGAAGTTAAAAGTCTATGAGTAGATTTATACCTGTTTGTCTTCTGGATGTTTTATCCATCAATTTATTGGGAAAAAAGAGAGTATTCTTTCAGGAACTGGCTCCCTTCATCAAGTGACTCTAATGGGGGCTGCTAATCATAGTAATTTACACCCGCATCCACCCACCCACTCTAACAGATGGGGACCTGGTGCAGAGATTGGCCAGTAGTAGCCTTTACTCTCTGAGGTGTAGAGATTGCCCAGAGCATGAATATGTGGCTCAAACTGGGACAATTTGAGTGCTTCTCTGGGATCTTAAAAACTGGTGTTGGGTAACAGATAGATAAATGGATAGAAGAGAGAATAAAAAACAAACAACACCAAAAAAACCCCCCATGTGATCCTGGGGCTGTTAGTAGCCACAGCTTCATTATAAAGAAAATCAGCTGAGAAAGTCAAAGTGAAATGACCACAAGAGAAGTCGGGAAGTTCTGAATCCCACCTAAGGGCACCATGAGTTGGGCATCTAAAAATACACGGATGTCTATAACATGGCTGGAGGGGGGGTGTCAACTACCTTTATTTTTATGAGAATCAAGTAGGATGACATGTGTAAAGTGCTCAGCATAACATTATCAAAGCCAACTTTCCAGTCATTGTAAGAATTCAACTGGGTTTATGTTCCTAAAACAAGCCCACATAAATCAAAACAGTCAAGACAGCCCTCATAAAGTGATGGCTTTATAACTAAGCATTGATTTGAACTCTTTCCAATAAGTTGTCAAAAAAGTCAATTTTCTTGCCCCCAATAACAGCATCCAGATCTGTTAAGTCACAAAGAATATAATTCTTTCCTTAGACTGACAAATAAACACACGTGGGCTACTTCTGTTAGAAGGAGGCAATAAGATGAACTCCAAATCTGACTCTGCTTAGAAACATGAATAAAGGAAGATTGGAATGCCAGTTAGCTGTCAGCCTGTCGAAGGTACTGTACAGTGGAAAATGCATGTCAGGAAGTATGAATCTAATGCATACACACATAGCTGAACAACTTGCAGTCACCTTATTCCCTGCCTTCTTGGGTAAAGAAATTGATTTCTCTGTTGACAAGTCTCCCATCCTTCCTCCAGATCTCATTCCCACTTCTAGTCTGTATAGCTATAATTGCACCTGGCATCTCACCTGCTAACCCATCAGCCAAATTTGATCCAATCCTGGATGAGAAAGACTGAGCAGCTTATGTAATGATCTTGCGCTTCTTCCCTGAGATGGGTGAGCCAGCAAACACCCAGCAACTCTGACCTGGAGAAATAGATTTTTCTCCCTGCTCCTGAGTAGAGTGTAGGGTTCTTGCAAGGGAACCAGATTTCAGAGATTCTGACCAGGTATCAGAGATCCCCTTTCCCATAACTGGAGAGGCATTTCCAGGAAAGTCTCAAAATGTATCTCTCTGGGCCCTCATTAAACCTGAGGTGCTGAATCCAATGCACAGTGAGATTTTGCATGTTCATTTTGCATGTGTTGGACTCAGGGGATTTGCTTAGTGGTATGGAAACCAGGAGTGTCGGAATGTAGCAACAACATCCCATAACTCTGTCACTACCATCGTCGTCATAGTCAACACTGTCATCACCGCTCACATTTATTGAACAATAATTATTGGCAAAATACAATTTTAAGTGCTTTTTATGGATTTTATGGTTGAATTCTGTTCATGTCTGTATAGAAAAGATTCTAAAGGTAGATTTAACAATGCACTTTCATTGTCATCATAGGCATGGATTAACCCCGTAGATCACTAGAGAAGGAGAAGAAAGAACACCCTGTTGGGAGTCTTGAGCCCTGGATAGTAAACTGGTACTCATTGGCTGTTTGGGGGGGTATGGGAGGGAGGCAGTGCTCAGTTGCTATAGAAATATCTAAAGAGATCTCTGCTGTGTCTTCTCCCTCTGCCTCTGGGGGCCATGAGCTGCTGCAGATCCTCTAGCAAATGTCTTGACACTATTATTGTCAATCAACCAGCCCCCCTTTCCAATCTCCCCAAGTGCCCTGCAGTCCAAAATGAGTCCAGGGGAGAAACACACGGTCCATTTGAAAACACACACAAAGGGAGGCAGAACCGCCACTGTCCATAACTGTTTCTTCCAAGCAGGATTATGTGTGACTTGGGTTTCATGAACCCACTCAAGAGGACTTGGCTCGGCTTTCCAAAGGCCATTGTTCTCAAGTGGTTCCCCTACAAGGTATCCCGGGGTCCTCCTACCTCCTCTGCCTAAATTCTGTCAGATCTAGAAGAACAGTTTGACTTAGTGTCCAGGAGATCAATTGTTAAACTGATGTTTCAAGGGATAGTTTTTATTTACAATCTGTAGCAGGGTCTATAGTTTAACTGGCATTGAGACATCTTGTGAGGGAGAGGAAGGGAGGGCCATAGAGAAAGATTACAACCCTGAAGCTCTCCCTGCCTCTGCAGCCGCCTGCAGGGAGCATAGTTGACTGGGAAACCTCCACAGTTGTGAGGATCATGAATCACAATCTTTGTTTCCTTTCTCAAGTACCGTCTGTGAGCCCAAGAAGCAAATAAAGCAATATATCATAGAAACAGCATGGCCTTAATACTTATACCTGGCTTTGAATTTTGGTCTTGCCACTCAGTTGCTCTGGGACCCAGGGGGGATGACTCCACCTCTCTGAGCCCCAATCTCTTCATCCACAAATGAGAATATTAAGGTCTATCTACCAAATGAAATAACATATGCACAATTTCTAGCACAAAACCTAACCTAGCTAGCTCAACAAATGACTTCTATTATGATTCTTATTAAGTTTCCAGCATGAAAATGGCAGAGGACTATGGTGGCCAGCAACAACAGTGGGTGCCAAAGACTCTGTCTGGTGACCAGCATGGCCACCCAGGGGCCCTACACCATACAGACCCTCTGTTCACATACAATGGTGGGAAGAAGGAGATTCATAATCAGAAACTTACCTGGCTGCTGCCTCTAGCTGTTCTTTCCTACAAGGAGAAGAGGGGGAAAGAAAAGAAAACGTATAAACTCTATGGAACAGCTGACCGCTTCCACAAAGTTTCCTCCAGAGGTTCTTTCTGAAGATGGTGGAGCTCTGGAACAAGATGGTGAGTGTGGAGGGAAGCAATGAGGGAGGTGGGTTTCCCCAGCCAGACCCAAGGCCCCACTGCTACTGTTGGCTCTGAGTTCTCAAAGTTCTTCCCAGCCACTCATTCATCCATTTATTTGTCCAGAAAATAGTTGTCAAGTACCTGTTCTGCCCCAGGCCTTGTGTTGAACTCAGGGGATTTGCTTAGTGGTATGGAAACCAGAAGTGTCGGAATGTAGCAGCAACACCCCATAATTCTGTCACCACCATTGTCATCATAGTCAACACTGTCATCACCGCTCACATTTATTGAGCAAAAATTATTGGCAAAATGCTATTTCAAGCACTTTTTATGGATTTGCTCATTTAATCCTCATAACAACCCTATGAGATAAGTACTATTATCATCCTCTTTTCCTGAGGCGAAAATCAAGGCACAGAGAGGTTAAACAAATTGCTCAAGGGCTCACAGTTAGGAAGCAGCAAATTCCAGATCCAAACGCAAGAGATCTCCGGAGCCTTCACTCCTAACCAAAAGACACTCTATTTACACAGATTCAGGACTCCAAGCCTTTCCACAGGCTCTGCCCTCTGTTTAGACTCACTTTTCTCTTTTCACTGTCTGGAACATCTTACTCATCTGCTTCATTCCACCTAGTGGGGCCCCTCCTTGGGGTTCTTATCCAGCTGCCCAGGGTCTAAACTAAATGGATTCCTTCACACATAGGATGATACTCTGTTGACATCACTTGGGTCTCACTATTTCAGAATTATGTGTAGTCCCCATGCTGTCTGAGGGCAGAACCATCTTTTTTTTTTATCAGCTCTAAAATCTGAGCACCCTACACCCTAGCACAGGGGAGTGTTCCCTAAATGCTGAAAGAATAACTTGCCTATCATGTATGTGCTTCAGGGCTGGGAGGGCTGGGAAGAGAATAAGAGAAACATGGAGAAGGAAGAATCCTCGCTTTAAGGGTCAGCTTAGCAACCAGTTGCATCATGGCCTTTGATTGGTAACATCCTGTGTCCGTTTCCTCCATTGTTCAATAAAGAAGGGGATAGTTGACCTCTAAGCATGCGGACAGCCAAGACTTTCTAGAATGTTCCAGGTCTCTGAGTCCAGGAGAAGCAGGGAAGGCAATAAGAGGGGAAGGCAAGGGTGAGGGAGCAGGTGAAGGGCAGAATGGAACCGACAGAAGGCACTGAGGGAGAAGGGGGAAGAATGAGAGACTCCACTGTCAACTACTCTCTTGCTCTCCAAGACAATTACGTAATGCTCCTTCCTCTACCATCAAACTTCTCCCTCTTCCCCACTCCTCTCCCAGCTGATGCCTTGACTCACCTCTCCCTGAAATCTGCCCATGGTCCCACCCCCTGTCCCTACCCACTGGACTTCTGTCATGTGCTCATGAATGAAGGCTCCACACTCCTGATGAAAACTAACCTTCCACTTATGCTTCGGAGCCCACACCGTCTCCCCTGCTTTCTCCTCTAGTCCCTTCTCTCCCTTCCACACCCACATGTATCTTTCTCTGCCAGACCCTCTCCATCAAGGAAAGCATCCCTGGCCCCGCATCCCACTCCAGCCGTCATCCACATTCTCTGTCCCCACTTGTTGATGTTCTCATCATTCTTCAGTCTGTGCAACTGGAGTCTATGTCCAAGGCTCCACTGAGATTGCTCCAGCCAAAGCCCAGCAAACTCCAAGCGACAACATCCAATGGGCACTTCTCTGCCTGTCTTCATGCCCCTTTTGACAGAACCAGCACAGTTGACCCTTCCTGTTCATTTTTAGATCCTCAATGCCAAACACACTTTCCAGCACATAAGAGGTGTTCAAAGAATAATTGCTAAGCGTATGGAATAACTGAATTAAAAGGTTTTAAGCACATTCCGGACAGGGTGCTCTCACCCTGTGGATGCCATCAGTGGTTTCCCAGGATCATAATTTGGGAGCTTAATGTCTCCTTTCCCCCCTTCACCACCTCTATGTTATGGCATCAAAAATTCCTTCCAGCTCAGACTCAACCAGCATAGATTGAACACCAGTCACGTGCCCGGTATTAAGACAACTACTTTTAGACATTTTATTCAATTTGACCATCATAACAAACCTCAGAAATAGATGTTGCTACCTAAATAACTCTCTTCTCAGTTTACTTTTACTCAGTTTTCTTTTTAAATAATATTCTCTTTCCAGGGATACAAAATATGGGCTTTGACATAAGACATGGGTCCTGATTTTTGTTCCATTATTTATTAGCTGAGTGATATCAGGCAAGTTAATTAACCTTACTGACACTCTAATTCTTCACCTATGAATATGGGATTATGAAAAATGGAGTTAACCCTTTTATTTGCCATCTAGGACATCCTAAAACTTAAATAAGATAGTGTGTATGAAAGCAGATCCAATATTATATATAGTTGTTTTTTTTTTTGAGTTGGAGTCTCTGTTGCCCAGGCTGGAGTGCAGTGACACTCTACTGACCACTGCAGCCTCGACCTGCTGGGCTCAGGTGATCCTTCTGCCTCAGCCTTCCAAATAGCTGGAACCACAGGTATCTGCCACCATGCCCGGCTGATTTTTTTATTTATTGTAAAGACAATGTCTCTCCACATTGCTCAGGCTGGTCTCGAACCCCTGAGCTCAGGTTCTCACCTTCGCCTCCCAAAGTGCTGGGATGACAGGTGTGAGCCTATCTAAACATTCCAACAATCTTGACCCTGGTCATAGAGAAAACAAGTCCTGGTTATACAATGAATTAACTCTTCTTGGTCAAATATCTTCTTCCTGGGCCTGTGTCTCCTCTCTCTACTTCAGTTCTAATATCTAACAATCTCAGAGCTGTGCTGTCCCATATGGTAGTCACTAGTCACATATGGCTATTTCAATTCATATTAAAAATTCAATTCCAGCCGGGCTCGGTGGCTCAGCCTGTAATCCCGCGCCTTTGGGAGGCTGAGGTGAGTGGATTGCCTGAGCCCGCGGGTTCGAGACCCGCGTGGGCAAGCGAGACCTCATCTCTACAATACATCAAAAAATTAGCCGGGCGTGGTAGCGCGCGCCTGTAGTTCCAGCTACTTGGAAGGCTGAGGAGGAAGGATCGCCGGAGCCCAGCAGATCGAGGCTGCGGTGGCCGGGAGCGGCCACTGCACTCCAGTCTGGGCGACGGAGTGAGACGCCAACTCAAAAAAAAAAAAAAAAATTCAATTCCTCAGTAGCACTAATTACAGTCAAATGCTCAAGAGCCACACATAGCTAGTGGCGACCATATTACCAGCGCAAAAAGTCAGACATAATTTCACTCTTCCTTCAGAGAACAAAGCAGTGTACATGCTCTTGTTGATAAAAAGCATTGTCTCATTTTAAATATCTCTCCTTATCTCTGCTTGTATATAAGAATGTATAAGCTACCATCCCCCTACCCCAGCTTCTCCCTATACCTTCTCAGACTCCAACCACTGACTTGTAGTAAGTCTATTCAGTCTTTACTGACCAGAAGATCAGAAGACCTGGGTTTGGTCTCAGTTATACCCAATATGATGTATGGCCTTGAGAAAGGTTCCTAAACTTTTAGGAGATCTCAGTTTCTTCTCCTGTTAAATTGACTTTGGACTTGAAACTTGCTTAAGTTCTTCGCAATTCTAAAGCAAGTTTATAAGTGTAATGGGTACAAGGCTTCTTTCCGGAGGAATACAACTGTTTTAGAATTAGGTATTGGTGATTGATGCTCCATTTTGTGAATATACTCAAAACTGCCAACTCATTCACTTTAAAAGGGGACTTTTTATAGTATACAAAATCCTCTCATGGGTTGTGAAATGTATCTCAATAAAGTTGTTATTAAAACAAGCATAATCAAACAACCTGGGAAATTGACTTCAACATAAGAAAACTATCTACAAAAAAAAGTCCTGGACCAGTTTCCAACAGAATTCTACAAAACGTACAAGGAGGAGCTGATACCAATCCTATTGAAAGTATTCCAGGCAATTGAAAAAGATGGAATTCTCCTCAAATCATTTTATGAAGCTAACATCACACTGATATCCAAACTGGGTAAAGATCCAACAAAAAAGAGAACTACAGGCCAATATCCCTGATGAACATAGATGCAAAAAGTCTCAACAAGATTCTAGCAAATCAGATCCAACAACACATCTCAAAAATCATCCACTATGACCAAGTAGGCATCATCCCCAAGATGCAGGGCTGGTTCAACATCCACAAGACCATAAATGTAATTAAATACATCAGCAGGTATAAAAACAAGAACCACATGATTATAGCATTAGATACAGAAAGAAAGCTTTTGATAAAGTCCAGCATCCCTTCTTGATAAAAACCCTTGAACACCTAGGCATAGAAGGAACATATCTCCAAATAGTAAGCACCATCTACAGTAAACCCACAGCCAGCATATTGCTACACAGACAGAAACTGGAAGCATTTCCCCTGAAAACCGGAACAAGGCAGGGTTGCCCACTCTCACCCCTCCTGTTCAACATTATGTTGGAGTCCTAGCTAGAGCAATTAGACAAGAGAAGAAAATCAGGGGTATCCAAATAGGAAATGAGGAAGTTAAGTTATCCATCTTTGCAGACAATATGATCTTATACCTCCAAAATCCAAGAGAATCTGCCAAAAGTCTTCTTGCACTGATAAATGACTTTGTCAAAGAATCAGGGTACAAGATAAATGTGCAAAAGAGAGTCGCATTCTTATACACCAACAACAAACAGGCAGAGAACCAAATAAAAAGCACAATCCCATTCACAATAGCCACACCAAAAAAGAAAGAAAGAAAGAGAAAAAGAAAAAGAAATAAATACCCCGGCCTCTTCCTAAACAGAGATGTGAAAGACCTTTACAACGAAAACTACAAAACACTACTCAAAGAAATCCAAGAAGACACAAACAAATGGAAAAGTATTCCATGCTCATGGATTGGAAGAATCAACATTGCTAAGATGTCCATCTTGCCAAAGGCAATCTACAGATTCAATACAATACCCATTAAATAACCAACATCATTCTTCTCAGACATGGAAATGACAATACAGAAATTCACATGGAAAAATAATGACCACAAATAGGCAAAACAACCTTCAGCAAAAGAAACACAGCAAAAGGTATCACATTTCCAAACTTTAAACTTTGTTATAAGACTACAATAATCAAAGTAACCTAAAATTGGTACAAGAACAGGCATATAGACCAATGGAACAGGATAGAGATTCTGGAAGCAAAACACCAATTTTTCAACCAACTCATCTTTGATAGAACCTCCACTAACAACCACTGGGAAAAGAAGAACCCATTCAGTAAATGGTGCTGGAAAAATTTGCTGACCACATGCAGAAGATTGAAACAGGACTCCTACCTATCACCATACACAAAAATCAACTCTAAATGGACCAAAGACCTAAATGTAAAACCTATAAGAATCTTAGAAAATGCAGGAGACATCCTTACAGAAATCAGAGTAGGCAACCAATTCCTGATCAAAACCCCAGATGTCCATGCCATAAGAGATAAGATAGACAAGTGGGAACTTATTAAACTGAAAAGCTTATGCAAAGCAAAATAATAATAATAATAATCGAGAGAGAGAGGAGATAGCCCATAGAATGGGAAAAAATATTTGCCTACTATATATCTGACAAAGGCCTAACATCCAGGATCTACAAGGAACTCAAACATGCTGAAAGGAAACAAACAAACAAACAAACAAAAACAGCCCCATTAAAAAGTGAGCAAAAGACATGAATGGACACTTCTCAAAAGAAGATATATGGGCAACCAACAGACACATGCAAACGTGCTCAGCCTCACTAATCATGAGAAATACAAATCAAAACCACATTGATATAATCCCTAACCCCAGTAACAATGGCCACCATTAATAAAAAAAAAAAAAAAACATATGCTAACAATGATGCAGAGAAAAGGGAATGCTTCTACACTACTGGTGGGAATGTAAACTAGTTCAACTTCTATAGAAAAGAGTTTGGGGATTTCTAAAAGAACAAAAACTGACTTTCCATATGACCCAGCAATCCCCCTCCTGGGAACATAACTAGAGGAACTCAAAACATTCTACAAAAAAGATAACTGCACTCACATGTTTATCGTAGCACTGTTCATGGTAGCCAAAACAGGGAACCAACTGTGCTGCCCATTGAAACTAAACTAGATTTTTAAAATGTGGTACATATACATAATAGAATATTACATAGTCATAAAGAAAGACAAACATATGGACTTTGCAGCAATTTGGATGGATTTAGAGTCCATAATACTCAGTGATCTATCACAGAAACAAAGATCTAGGTACCACATGTTCTCACCCATAAGCAGACCCTGAACATTTACCATAAATCTAGAAGAAAGGGATTGGCAGTAGCGAGACACTGCCAGGGGAGGGAGGGGAGGCATATAACACCGATAAGAGTGCCTGATCTCAAACCAGGCAAAGTGGGGAACAAAGGGAGGCCCAAACTTTACCTGTATGATGACCACTTGTGTACCTAATCCTGAATTTTACCCTACATCTTTAAAATAAGCCAAACAAACAAAAAAAGCATAAACAAAAGACAGAAAACCTTTAGGAGGCAGGTGAGGACACACCAGTGTGTTGTCAGTGACTTCTTTGCCATTAGCACACAGAGTGGGTTGGAATTCAGGGACATTCTTTTCCCAAGGGACTGCCTTGTTCCAGCATGGTTGCTAAGTGAATTTCTCTAGGGACTTTATACTTTTGTCCTTGAGAAGAAGAAAGAAAGAAATGTTCTCTCTTCATTTAAAAACCCTTCCCATATCACAGCAGCTGTCTGCAGCACAATGTATTCTTCCAAGCCTCTGACAGCTAGGACAATGCTTTATTTATAATAAATCAACCCCCAAAGAATGGGTCTATTGCCAAGACCTTGGGATGCAAACCAAACAAAAATCGTCCTGGTTCTGCATCTAAAGTGTTCTTGTTTGAGTTCAAGGTCACTCTGTCCTCTTAAGGGGAAGTTTTCTGTCCATTCTCACAAGACTCTGCTGTATGTTATCCAAAACCCTCAAGGATTATAGCAATAATGTAATTTTAGAATTAAAAGGGAACGTTGAGGCCAATTTCTGAGCAAGTAAGTCTAATCAACAAGTAGGAAAATACAGTGAGTAAACCCAAACTTGACCTTCAATTATTGAAGACTTGCATCCTCCTATCTCCCTAACCCTTGCACAAGTCATGGGTTCCTTTGTCTGTTCTCTTTCAGGTCCTCCCTCTACTACCCCTTCTTATTGCTTTTACCTTGGTCTAGGTCTTCCTCTGACTCTGAACCCACAATTATTTGTTAGCTGACCTCCTGGCATTGACTCTTGAGCCCACCCAATCCATCTGCCACACCCTCTCCAGCCATCTTCTTGAAACACAGGTCTGACCATGTCATTCTTTGGCACATAAGGCTTCTCATTGCTTTCAGGGTCAAAGTTAGACTTTCTTGCAAGTTATCCTTGACCCTCCAAGTTCTGCTTAGAACATATAAGGGGCTTAAAAATATTGGTGAACAGAATTTCTTCAATAGAAAGCGGCACCTGCCACTAGAACCTCCTGCGGACTAAAATCACAATATGGGAGTGAGTGAGAGAGGTAAGCCAAGGCCTGATCTTGTGGGGCCCTGAAGATCATAGCTAGGTTTGGAACTTTCTTCTTTGTGTCATGGATACTCACGGGAAGGTTTTATGCTGGGAAATGAGTCAGTAGAACCCAAATCTCTTGTATTTCCTTAACTTTTTAACCATAATCTGGTGACGGAGGTGGAAAAATAAACTGACACAGAGTTCAGAGGTTGGTTGCAGGTTCTATTATGAGTGTGTGGGAGGATGATGTGGGCATGGGGGGAGCCCCTCACCTAGTACTGGGCCATACGATGGTCCATTGAACCTGCAGACACATGACAGAAAGCTGCTTCCAAGCAGGTCCAGCCCTGGGTCTGAGGCTAGCTGTCTATCTACTTTTCCTTTCTAGTCACTGGTCCTAGGAGTCTAGCATCCTACTCACAAACTTCATCTGAGCTCAGGTCACCAGTATCTAAATCCTGGAAAGGAGCAGCCCGTTTTTGAAGTCCAAGCTGTGATAAGACCATGGGTTTTGGAGGTCTCTAGCTACGGTTGTCATTAGTTCAAATGTCCAAACATCCTGAGCCTGACTCAGCTTGCATATCTATAGGAGGAGCCTGGAAATACAGACCATTTGGCCTGTCTCCAGGTTTAGGTTGTGGGCCATTGTGTCAGACTCACTCTGAGGCTCCTGTCTGAGATGTGTTGACTCCCACACTTTCATTAGAATTGCTGAAAGTAGATGCTGGATCTGCATTTTCATAAAACGCCCATTGATTCTAACATACTTTAACATTTGAGAACCCCTGACTTATCTCATAGGGTACCTGTGAGGATTATATGAAATATGAACTTGAATACCTAGATATTGGACATCCAATGCATATTAATATCCCTCTCCCTTTTCCTCCTTGTTGACCACAGAGAGAGGTTCTTAGTTTTCTCCAAAGCCTTTAATTCAATTTCCTACCTCTGAGAACACAAAACAGCATCTTTATGAGCCACTCCATGCTGACTAGCTGGAAACCCCTGGACATACACTGGTATCATCTGTGGCACTTTAAAAGATATTGATGCCTGGGCCTCAGCCCTGAGGAATTTGACTCAATTAGCTTGAGATGTGGCACCTAGATTTTTTAAGCTCCCAGGTAATTCTAATGTGAAGCTCAGGTTGGGAACCACTGTCCCAAAGGGTGTCATCTAGGGAACCATGAGGTCAAAGACATAAACACAGACCACAGGAGGGATAGTCAGTCATGCCTTGAGTATTCAGATGAACCATCACTTGCCTGAAGAATGGAAAAGAGACGATGGATTCATAAAACCTCCATGTTGCCACCAGGTCAATCCTGTTGGGGTTGGTAGCATAATACCTCCAGGCAGCCTGAGGAGGAGAAAAGGAACAGGAATGACCTGATACCATCTGAAACTTTCATGTAGAGTCCCACAACATTAAAACCATTTTAAAGCCCTTGACTTCTAAGAATTCGAATGTGCACTGAGCCAACTTTCAGAAAAGAAGAGATTCTTGGCTTTTTGTAGCTTCTTTGGGAAGAAAACTTCCTTGACCACTCTGGAGCTATCATTGGTGTTGTGGAGAACAATTGGAGTGGAAGGAGTGACATCCCTAAAAGAAACAGGAACTACTCTTTCCAGAGTCTTCTCAGTCAAACAGAAAACAAAGGTTTTTGTACCACTGCTGGGTGCAGGAGGGGTGCCTAGGAGACAAGACTTTGATACTAATATCCTAGAATCTCTGGGACGCTCTGATGATTTGGGGTTTGAGGGTATAAATGGGTAGAATCTTGGAACCTGGACTGACCTAGAAATGACAAAATGTCAGAGGGACCCACATAGACACTTCAACTGGACACAAGCTCACTAGTGGCGCGGGGGGTCGGGGGGCATGTCCCAAGTATTCAGGTAGCTGTCATTAGGACACTCTACTGTCCTATTCACTGTGCTCCCACGCTCCCAACAGCCTGTAACGTTGTAAAGCAGGAACCTCCTCTGAAGCATAAGAGGGAACATTTCTCTCTCTCTCATCATGTCTCACTGCTCCCCACAAGCCTCAGCCCATGTGGGGTGAACGATGGAGATGGAGAGCAGGTGGGTGCATCCCCTTGTCTACTGGGCAGGAAAAATGGGTGAAATGGTCCAATATTTTGTACATGTAGGCATCTCCTTCTCTCTTCATTATGGGCTCTCTATCTTTGGCAGATGTGAGGAAGTCAGTTCTCCCTGTAGCTGATTGGCTAAGTACCTAGACTTTAGGCTGACTCTCCCCTGTGGGTCACTAGGCCAAGTGTTGGGTGGGGAGTAAAAAGGGAAGAAAGTCTAGTACGGCCCCACCTCTAAGCCAAATTCTCAACCCCAACATGATCAGCAAAAAAGCTGATGGGTTGATAACCGAGCTCTGTGTATTTTTCTTGCTTGGCTTAGAAATTGAACTCTCGGACAGAGTGATAGGATTGCCATCTTCTGTATACAGAGAGACAGGTCATATAGATACCCATGGAAACTCCCATGGCCATCCACAAGCAAGCATGTGTCTGCTCCTGTCTGGGCAGGCACACACACAGGCATACAGACAAGCACACACCGACACACACAGAGACACACGCATGCACATAGACACACACAGGTACACACAGACACACATACAAGCACATGCGGACACACACAGAGACACATAGACACACACAGGCATACACACATAGACATACACAGACACCCAAAGACCCATATACAGACACACAGAGAGACACACATAGGCACACACACAAGCACATGCACACACACACAGAGACACAGACAGACACACAGATACACAGACATACAGACACACACACAGACACACACACACAGACACATACAGAATCCTGGGTCCCATCCCCAGTTCATGAGCATGCCTCCTTCTTTGTGTGCACACACGCACACACACCTTCACACAAACACCACAGATTTTAGTCCCGTTCCAGTTCATTCCCAGACAGACCTGAATGAGCTCAGCAGCCGGCTTCCTCCTTTTCTCAAAGTGCTTCTGACGATGTTGCTCCTGCACCTTGAGTGCCAGCCCGGACCCCAGGATGCCCTGGAGGGAGAGGGAGGCAGCTAGTCAGCCCCACCCGGACTCTCCTAGAGCCTAGGCCCCACTGCCAGGGGACTGGGACTTGGGCTCAGTGGCCCACCAAGGCCCCACAGTGACAGCACTGCATGAAAAGGGGAAGAAGGAAAGAACTTCCTTCTTTTGGAGGGAGCAGGGATCTTGACTAAGTGGAAGGAGCCTTGAATTCCGGAAAGCCTGGCTCTGTCACTTTCCAGCTGTAACACCCTAGGCGAGCCTCTTAGCTGGGTAGTATCTCAGTTTCTTTTACGAGGAGGTGGGATCATCTTACTCACCTCATGATTTTGTTAAGGAAAAAGCGAAATAGGAATTTCCCTAGGCAGGGTTGTCACACAGAATAGATACCCAGTCAATGCTGATTGAATTTTTAAACTCTTTTAGCTGCTTGAACCTTTGGTCAATACTTTCACTATAGCCAGGACTTCCCAGAATTGGGATCTGTTTTGATTCCCAGGTCAGACTCGCATGTGGATTCAGAGAATAAAAGCACATACTTTTCAGCTGAAAGAGAACTTGAAGACCCTGGAGCACCCCCACACCCCTCATCTGCTTCATCGATAAGAAAACTGAGATTCAGAAAGGTCATATGCCCAAGGCCAAATAGCTTAGGAAAAAAATTACTTAGGAAAAAAACAGACAAGTAGGACTCCGACAAGCACGTTACCAACAAAAGAATTGAGGGTAAGGGAGGTGGCAGAGAGATCCTTATTTAAGAAAATGTTTTTCATGCTTTGTGATTAAGAGCCAGGCTTTAGAACCAATGGACTTGGGATTTCGGGCGCTATAACTCAGTAGGCTTGTGACTAAAAAAATTGCTGGCCTAATCAAGGCTTGGTATTCTCATCTGGAAAATGGAGATAAATATAGCACCTAACTCATAATGTTGCCATGAGGATTAAACAAAAAGATGCTGGTAAAGCATTAGGCATGATTCAGTCACATTGTAAGTTCAATCCATGCAATCTATTATTATTTATTTATCTAGTTTGAGTCAGAGTCTCACTCTGCCGCCCAGACTGGAGTGCAGTGGCACGCTCATGGGCACCACAGCCTCAACCCGCTGGGCTCAGGCTATTCTTCTGCCTCAGCCCTCCATGTAGCTGGAACCATAGGCATGCACCACTGCGCCTGGCTAATTTTTTGATTTATTGTAGAGACAAGGTCTCACCAAGTTGCCCGGGCTCATCTTGAACCCTTGAACTCAGGCAGTCCTTTTGCCACTGCCTCCCAAAGTGCTGGGATTATAGGCGTGAGCCACCTATTATGACATTTCTGGACCCAGGGCTTTGGGTCAGTTGTTCCATCTTATATCAAGACTTACTCTTGAGGGAGACATATATATATTTTTACATAAGCCGGTAAATGACAGGACAGGGGAAAGGAGCTCATATGTATGAAGGATCCACTCTGAGGGAGACTCTGGGAATATATGAATGGAAAGCATTATCCCAGCCTCCAAGGAGCTCTCATGGTGCCCTGAGGGAGGTAGCTATGACAATGGGGAATCTTAACATGGGGCCAGGAAAGCCTTATGGAATTAGGACCAGAGCGGGGAGCCACTCAGTGAGTCCGATGGAGGCGGCATTAGGAGAGGAGTTAACATTTGGAGAACTCAATCCTGGGAAAGGGAAACAGCACACGCCAGGTTCCAGGCAGAACCCCCACGCTTAAGGGAATGAATAGGGAGTCAATAGTGCTTAGAATTTAGGGTAAGGATGGATGGAAGATGAGGTTGGAAAGTTGAGCCAAGGCCAAGCAATGAGGAGTCCTGCATGACAGTCACACTGGGGATGTCCTTCATGGAAGGTACTTACCGCTGGAAGGGCAAAAAAGGAGACTCCGATTAAGGAAAAGGTGGCAGCAATCAGACGGCCTTCCCACGTTTTGGGGGTCTTATCTCCATAGCCAATGGTAGCCAGTGTGATCTGAAGACAGAAGGGTTGAGACGTGGGCACTCCATGGAGAGGAAAATCAGTGACCTGGAAACAGCCTGGGCAATGCTCCCATTTATAACAAGATTCTCATGAGAGAAAAGGCCAAGTACCAAGTAACTTTTATGGGGGCCTGGAGACTTGTTTACAAGTTAAGGGTTTCCTACCTATAGTCAATCAGTCAACAAAGATTTCAACTTTCAATTGCAATTGCATGTGTGTGTATGTGCATGTGTGTATATATTTGCAAATGCATGATTTTATATAAAGCCACATTTATAAATATGTATGTACTTGTGAGTGGATTGGTATGTATTATGTGTGCATAGCTAATGTCTGTGCATGTGTCTGTTCTGGCATATGTTGTATATTCCTGTGTGCGTTGACATATTTATGTTATCAGTACCCACATATTTATGCACATGTGTCTGCATGTGGAAGGCAGAATTTCAGAGCAGTTAACAGTGCGGCCTCTGGAGCATGACTGTCTGACTTCAAGTCCCAGATCAGTCACTGAATGGCTGGCTGAGAGACATTGAATTAGTTACTTGACTTTTTCATGCCTCAATTTCTCCATTTATCAGAAGAGGATCATAATAGAAGTTGTTTGAATTAAAGTATGTTAATAAATAAATTCAACGTGCTCAGAGTGATGCTCTGAAGCAAAGGAAGCCTTCAGTAAATGTTAGCTTTAGTTCTATCTGTCCTTGTGGGTGTAGGGATGGGCACACAGGTCTGTGTGTACATGTGTGTGTCTGTCACTGGGTTTCTTTGCACATGTATGACTTGACTGATAAGAGCCTATGACTAACAAGGCAAGGTCCCAAATGATCATGCAACCGGACTGTCCCAAGCCCTGACTATTCCCTCTTCTCTTCCACCTCCTCCTCCTCCTCCTCCTTCTTCTTTTCGAATGCTCTTTTGTATTTTCAATGGCAAGATACTCAGTAGGAAGGAATGAGGCCATCAGTACTGTTCAGTGGAGAGTCTGAGTGGACTTCAGCATGATTTGAGGGCTACAGCAAGGCTGCTCTGACAGAGGAGTACTCCTCCAGAAGGATGCATCCCAGAGCCCATGATCACTTTGAGCTACATTATTTGTATGTTTATTTTTATGGTGAAAGGTCAGCCATGCACAGGGTACAAAATGCAAAAGAAACAAAAGGATCTGGAGTGAAGAGCACATGCCCCTCCCTGCTGTCTCCCGGCCACCCACCTCCTTCTAGAGGCACCTGTGTATCCCTCCAGTCTGTGCTTAGACAAACACACAGGTGAGTTCAGCCTGCCTGCGGAGAAAACCTTGACTTCTTACAGACAGTAGGAAAAAGTCCATTCCCAGTGCACACCCTGACGGGCCAGTCTCCCTTCAGCAGGTTCAGAGGTGGAAGAGGTCTAACTCCTGTCTCTGACTGCAGAATGCAGCTGCCCAGGCCACGCCCATCACCGCCCTCTGCCTCTAGCAGTCAACCCCTCCCAGGGTTGGCCTTCAAGGCGGTGACTCACCAGACCCCACCAAAGGGCATCTGCATAGGTCTCAAACTCCTCTTTCATCTCCTCTCCTTGGGCATCCACCTCTGGCACATCTTTCTCAACCAGGTAGACAAGAAATGAAGAAAGGATGAGTGTCAGGAAACCGATGTACCAGGCAGTGATGAGTTCCTGGAAGAGCAAACAGTGGACAAGAGAAGTGTTCGTTGGGTAGACGCTGGCACCAGACACACTGGAGTTGGAGTCTAAGATTCTCTGTGACTGTGGGCAAATGACTCACCTTCTCTGATTCTCACCTCCCTTCATTGTAAAATGGGATCTGCAATAGGGTCATAAGTTCCGTTGTTAACTAACAGAATATGTGTATGGCTCTAGGGAGATTACTAGCTTAAGGTGACCTTGATATCCCAGCTCAAAAGGCTTCACAGGAAGGCAAGAAGGCGGGAAGAGCGGGCTGCTGCCTCTGAGACAAGATTCAGGATTCAGGAGACGCAATTCCATGCAGGACTACGCAGAGCAAGGAGAAAACTCAGTGTCACCAGGAAACCAGCAGCAAGGGAGAGTTAGCATGGCAGAGTGGACAGAGCTGTGGACAAGGACCCAGCCCCACCACCAGTTTACAGTGTGCCCCTAGAAAAATTATCCCCTTCTCCCCCTGGACTCTGTATCCTTATTTTTAAAATAAAGGAACTGGACCACAGAGTTTCTGAATGTGTTGCTCTGTGACTATGAACAAATACATATACCACAGGTGGAATGCAGATACACTTTTTATGTGAAATAATGATTTAGAACATATGAAAAATAAGCATAAGTAATACAGAGAGCCTGTGATCTCATGAAGATAATCACATGATAGACTGGAGCATATGACTAAGTAAACAAGAGTAAGGATTTTTTTTTTCTGAGTTGGAGTCTCACTCTGACGCCCAGACTGGAGTGCAGTGGCCACTCCTGGCCACCGCAGCCTCGACCTGCTGGGCTCCAGCGATCCTTCCGCCTCAGCCTTCCAAGTAGCTGAAACTACAGGCATGCGCTACCACACCCGGCTAATTTTTTGATTTATTGTAGAGATGAGGTCTCACCAAGTTGCCCAGGCAGTCTCGAACCCACGGGCTCAGGCAATCCACTCACCTCAGCCTCCCAAGGTGCAGGATTACAGGCTAAGCCACCGAACCCAGCAAGAGTAAGGTTTTAATGAACAGTGTTAATAGTAAGAGGGCAAAGTTCAGCAAGTCCCTGAAGTTTCCGAAAACCCGGATGGAGTCAGTCCATAATGCTCTTTCCAACTCCAACATTCTCCATTTCTCTCATTTGATTCCAATTTCTTTTTTTTTCTCTCTTTTTAAAATTTTAAAAAACTTTTTTATTTTCAAGATGTGGGGTGCAATTTGGGGTTAGGTATACAAACGGTCATTGTACAGGTAAAGCTGGGGCCTCAATTTAGTCCCCACTTCACCTGGTTTAGTTTAGCATGGTAGGTTGTGTGGGAAGAACGTCAAGGTCATTGGTGAACACAATCTGGAGACTTAAGCCTGTCTGTCATTCCTGCTGACTCATCACAGAGAACAAAGTTGTCCATACTGATGTCCTTCCTATAGCTGACCATCTGCGGCCAGCTGGCTGCCTTTCTGGGTCAGTAGAATTCACTCACAAGGTTGCTGCCGGCTTCCCTGTATGACTTTGTTCACATGAGTTGGGAGGCTGGATCCACCACATGGGACCAACCAAAGAGCATGGAGTCATCTTCCGACTCATGCCGCCTTCGTTATGAGTTTTTTTCCTGGATGTTTGTTCCCCCAATTAAAGACAGATCCCAGCTGTAGTCTTTTAATTCTTCTCTCATGTCAGTTCACCCTACAGCAGAGAGCGAGGTTGGCCTAGATAGTATAGGTCATCCAGCCAGCCACTTCTCTGCAAGGGTCTGCCCTGCAGGGAGTTTGAGAAGGCAGCGGTCCATGGGTGAGTCCTTCCTCAGTGGCTGCCTAAACATGTGCCTTCTGCCTCTGCAGTGTGGTTCCAGTGTTTCCACATTTCTCTATCTCCTCTGGCCCCCAAATGCAAGTCAGGAGTTTCATCGGGTGATGAACCAAAGAAACGGTTGTGTGTTTATGAGTGCGCAGAAAAAACTGGCTGTTTCGGATTATTTAGAGATGGCATGATGGCCACCAGTGAGGAGTGGAAATGGGTCCCGATTCTGTACTTTGCAGTCATTTAAGAGGCTATTCAAGGCAATTCTGACTTCAGACATTTTTGCCAGCAGCTCTGTGGCAGAAACTGTGACTGCCCCCCAGCAGCCATCAGCTCCTCTACCTGCCAAGGCTCCCCTGCCACCAGGTCAGGGCTAAGGGACTGGGGCCCAGTCAACATGGGGAAGTGATGGGAGCAAGTCCCTTCCTGTCCCTTAAGTCCATTCTGCAGGGTCATCCAGGCCCCTCCTTCCCTGCCTCAGTGACTCAAGGCCTCATATTCAAGACAGATGAGGCCCACCCAGCACATATCAAACACAGTACGAGAGAGAAGACGTTGATGTTTTTGTGCTGGGTGGTGGAAAGTCTAGGGCCTATTTGTTCTGGGAGCAGAGCCTTATCTATCCTAACTAATAAAAGCATTAACTTTGAAAGTTTAACCCTGTGTGACAGAGCTGCCCACTCTTCATCTCTGAGTGTCCAGAGGAGTCAAGCACAGAATTTTTCCCAGAGTATAATGAAGAAATGAATGAAGAAATGAACTGATAAATGTTTGTGCACCATAGCCCCTGGCAACTTCCTTGGAAAGAGCTTCCTCCTGGCTCTGACAGCACAAGCCTTCATGGAGACTCAAAACATAAACTTTGGAGTTGATCAAAAAGCTTGCAAACCTAAGTTCGTGTGCAGAGAGCTCTAGTCAGGAGTCTTTTGCCACCTTGGGAAATAATCTCTGCCTCAGTGGGGTCTAGCTGTGGTGTGATCCTATCCTTCCTCAGGAATTACATCACAAACATCAATGGTCACTGGAAATACATGGCAAATAGCAGATGCTCGGTTCTGTTATAATCTGATAAAACACAGAGAAAGGACTGAAACCATTTTTAGCACCGATTTCCACCAGCGCTTCTAATCCACTCAGCTCCATCAATACAAGTTTATGGCTGAAACCAGGAGGGTGCTGTGAATGTGTCCTCTGATAAAAGATAAAATAGGAGATCGGGAGGAAAAAAGACCTCTGAAAAGGATGCTCTGACCTCACTGGCTCTATGGCTAGAGGTAGCACAGACAGGGAATAAAACATTGATGGCAAGAAACTGCATTCTCAGTGGAAAGATTCCCAGGGATTTTATGCTTTCATTTATTTTATTTATATATTTATTTGTATGGTGTGTGAGGATGAACCTATTTAGAATAATAAACACTACTGTTAGTGAGTACCCACTCCTTACCAGGCACTTAAATGCATCTTTTTCATGTGAGCAGCCAGGGAGATTCATGATTTTACCACTGAGGAAGCTTATAAAAATAGCTCCATCCTTAAGGTCTCACAGCTAAAAGGCAGCAGAGACAAATTTTGAACAAGCTGCTGTCTGACTTCCACGTTCATATTTAGTTTGCCAGGAGATGTTATCTCACAGAAAACCACACCCTAATATCTGGGCACATCCCTGAGATATAAGAAACAGGAAATGTGTGGGTATTTGTCTGGAGTATGTCCAGTTGGGGGTGGTGTGGTCTAAGCTCCCTAATGTCAAATCACACCAGGCTGACTGCTTCTGGCCTAGCTCCTCAGAAGCTGAGCCTGAGGCAGGGATTTAGGTGCATGTAATATACTCGCAGGTAATTATTGAGGAGGTGGTCACAGGGTTCCCAGTAAACGGGATCTGGGTGACCAACAGCAACTATGTGCCCACCACAATTGCCACAAGAAGATATTCTCTAGGACAGGAATGCGGGCTTGATTTTATACCCTTGAAGAACACCCGTCCCCGGGGTTCCTCCCTCTGATTTCTCTTCTTAGGCATTTTCCCTGCCTGAACAGGGGTTTACCTGTATTCCTCCACGATTTAGCGAAAGCAGCTAGGTTAAAACGAAGTGGTACCAAAGCCTTGGGTTAAGAATAGGAAAGAAACAGGGGTACCACGAATCCAGATAAACCAGATTCTAGTTGCTTGGGTTTCAAGTCTGCTAATTACTCTGGAAAGGGAATGGACTGAGTTCCATCCCTCCTGGCTTCTGATCCACCTTGGAGAGCCAAGCACTACCACAGCCAGTAGTAGCAAGACACTGGACATGGACTCTGGAACCAGATGGCCTGGCACCCTGGGCAGATATTTCCTCTTTCTGTGTTTGCTTCTTCAACAGTGTTTGGGGTTACAATAGTGTCTGACTCATGGGTGAGCTAGTTGGTGTCAAACACTAAGTTCTAAGAACTGCGTTTTGGGCTTTACATAATAACAACAGCAACTGAATGATTTCTATGAGTGGGGTACTGTTTGAGTGCTCTTTACATGACAATTCATTTCATCCTCACACTCACCCTATGAGGTAAGTGCACTATCATTCCAATTTTGTAAATGCAGACACCAAGACACAGAGAGGTCACAAAAATTCCCAAAGTTACACAGGTAGAGTATGGATGGATTCAAACCAGTCTGTGTGACACCCAAGCCTTTCCTTCCTGCCACATGTGGCCTTGAATGAACTCATTTCATCCTTTCAACAATCTGGAGGAATAGGCATTATTATCCCAATTTTAAAAGTGATAACTGAGGGCCAAGGGGGGTGAGTGACTTGGCCAAAGTAGTTGGCATATGGTGGAGCCAAGACCTAAGCCCAAATCTACCTTTCCTGCTCCCTACACCACATCTGCTCATACCCTTCTCTTCCCTCTGTTCTCCTTCCCCTGTTAACATCATCCATGGCAACAGAATGACCACTCTCTGGGGACACTGTAGGGGAAGGGGTGCCACAGAAGGGCACAGGTGGGTGAGAAGTCCATGTGGTCTTATAGCTCTCCCATGACACTTACTTTGCTGTGGGCACAGATGGCCGAGCCCAGGAGTTTCCAGGTGCCGCCCCTCCGGTCCATCCGTAGCATCCGCAGGATCTGCAGGAAGCGCAGGCTTCGCAGGGAGGTGGCCAGGACATTGCCCTGGTTTCCCACGGCAACCACAGGCACAGAGGCAATCAATACGAAGATGTCTGGGAGAGAAAACAGAGAGTGGTAGAGAAGGGAGAAGGTCAAGAGAAGTGACGGCATCATCATGGGTACTGTCTGCCAGCAGACAAGCATGTGCCAAGTGGTGGACACTCTACGCATTGTCGTGTTGAATCTAGACATCAACCACATGTGGTAAGTAAGATTACACTCCTGTGATGACTGGTGAGGAAACGGAAGCTCTGAGCATGAGTGCCTTCCCACGACTACACAGCTGGAAGTAGTTGTGTTGGGATTAGACACAGGCCTGTCAACTCCAATGGGGGCTCTAAATCCCAGAGCAGCAATTTCCCAAGGCCCCCAGTGTACTTGAGATTCACTCTCAGGCTGGGAGAGGATCTGAGGCTGCTCAAGTTAGGGTGGTGAAGTCTGAAACTCAGACACTTAATATGGATTTCTCCTAAAAGCATCACCTGAGACGGAAAGTTGGGTGCAAGTAACTTATCGGAAGATGACCTTAGGAAGCAGAAGTGATGGGAGGAGAAAAGAGAGAAAGGAAAAAAAAGTAAGGGGCTGTTATCAAGGTCACTAATGTGTCCTTTGAGCTGCAGGCAGATCTCCCAAGATCAGTTGTCTAAAAAACTGGGAGGCTGGGCCATCTGTCCTATGGCTCTTGCCTCCTGTTGGCTGAAGGTCACTCTTGGGATTGTTAATGCCCTCACACTTCTACACTCGCCTAGTGATCTATCTGAGCTTCAGAGAAGGTCTTAGGTAGATTGTGGAAAGAAGTAAGGCCCATCCATGATGTGGGACACTGGTATGAGTAGATGACATAGAAATGTCCACAACAGGTGAGGCTGAAATCAGAGGTGGGTCAAGAGCATGAGACACTTCTAACAGAGCTAAGCAAGACCCTGAAGTCAAATAATCTAGTATGGAAGAGAGGAGAATTGATCTCTTCTCTGATGCCTTCAGTGGCACCCAACACCCATATCAATGATCTTCCTGCTGTCCTGCAAAGGGCCAGCAAGTGAAAAGGATCCCATGGCCAAGTAAATTTGGAAAAAAAAAAACCTTGAAACTTAAAAATTTATTAATGTTATGTATTTTTATTGTTGTTAATTTTTTAACATAATAATTGTACATTTTTATGGCGTTCACAAGACTACTAAAAGCCTTTAATATGCTAACATGCATTGTGGCTCTTACTCATACAAATGAAGTACAGTCTTTCCCAAGAGATTCTACATTCCATATGGCCAGGTGTGGTGGCTCACACCTGTAATTCAAGCATTTTGAGAAGTCGAGGTGAGAGGATTGCATAAGCCCAGGAGTTTGAGACCAGCCCGGGCAACATGGCAAGACTTTGCCTCTACCAAAAAAATAAAAAAAATTAGTCAGGCATGATGGTGTACACCTGTAGTCCCAGCTACTCAGGAGGCTGAGGTGGAAGCATCACCTGAGCCCAGGAAGAGTCCAAGTTCCTTAAAGCCCTCTGTGGCCTGGTCCCTGGGAACCTACCAGAATTCTGTGTTGTTTGATGAGCAGACAGTATTCTGTCACTCCTCCACATCTTTGTATGTTCTGCTCTCTGAGCTTGGAAGACCTTTTTCAATTCACATCTAGATACTTTTGCCAGAAAAGCTGATGTCTTTTCTACCTTATTAAGGTGTCCTCCAGATGTGCCTAGCTTCTCAGAAAACCAAAGGGTCAAATATCTGGATACCAATGTGTCTGCATCATTGGCCAGGCTTCTCAGAGTATCTGTGCAAAGCTACCCACCTACCATGTCTGTAGAAGAAAAACAAAACGACATCCAGATGCATAGTAAATGCTGTGGTCTATGATGCTCTGACTATGGCAGATCTGACGCATCCACACCCACAATGGCAGGGTCTGAGACTGCTTCAGGCCATGATGTTCATGGGCATGATAGCCATCGTCTTGCCTAACACACAGACAAAAGCAACATTTCCTGCAAGGGCCACATGATGTGAGAAGCAAAGATGAACAGGGTGGAAGACACAGGAACACCAGGAAAGATGCCAGCAAGGGCGGTGTGACATTCCAGGGAGAGTGGGCAAGGGCTTGGCACTCTGTGACTGCAGGCCATCAGGGAATAGTGGACACTGTCCCATGGGGGCTGCACCCATCCAACAGTGGTCCAGGTTCCATATGCCGGGATGTTCTCACACTGGGGAGAAACCTCTCTGAATCTGGGCACAACCTATCACAAGGCCACCCTCCCACCCCCCAGCCTACAGGACTTCTGCTCAGCATCATATAGGTCATACCAAAGAAGAAAATGAAGTCTTCTTAATGCTTTTGCACTTGCAAAATACAGAATAAAGAGAAAGAGAGAGGAAGGGAAGGAAAGTAGGGGGCAGATACTGAAAGAATGCGAAGGGAGAAGAAAGATGCAAAAAAAGTAACTAGAAAAAGTCCTCCAAAATTGTACGCACATGCGTACTGACCCCCACCACCATTTGAATTCAAAATTCTAGGAAAAAAAAGACACCCTCAACTTCAGAAGTCCAATCTCAGTGGCAGGTGGGAACAAAGTGGTGGGATTTCAGGAGGGTGTGACCAAGGCAGTGCAGCCCAGGTTGCACAGAGAGAAGTTTGGGGGAGAGAAGGCAGGACATGGTCCAGCTTTTCTTCTCAAGGCTGTCCATCTCCGAAGGACTGTGTTCAGCTCTGGGACTCACTTTTCAAAAGCACAGTGAGGAAAGGGTAACATGTTCAGGGGAGAGGGACTATAATGCTGAGAACATGTGATGTAAGCCATGATGATTGAAGCCACTAAGAACATTTTTTTTTATGGATACAAAAAGAGTCTGCAGGAGTGGAGAGGAGGAAGAAAATGGCGAGACTCAAATATTTGAAGAAAATCACCTATCTGAATTAAGACGGGATAAATATCTTGATAGGCGGTGACCACCCTCAGTGGGGGTATGCAATCAGAGTCTACGTGACCACTTAAAGGCTGCTGCAGGGAATATAAGTACCAGAAAGGAGACCACGTTGGACTAAAGGCCTTTGGAGGCCTTTGCAGCCCTGACATTCTTTGACCCTGTAACTTTGACCCTTCCCAGGGATTAGAAGCGCCAAGACTCCTAGCCATCACCCACGGAGGTTTTGTCCTGTTACTGCATGGATTTTAGCAGCATTTTTGGATGGGAACACTTGGGTCCACACCGCACCACTAGATCATTGAGAGCTTCCACCAGATATACTATCAAAATATCTGCACCTGGAAAAAGGACTCCAGTGACACCTCTCAAAGCAACCTTCAGAGCAAGATGCAAGGCCACACCTCAGTGTTAGGATGGTGTCTGCTGCTTACCACCTATGAGACTAAAAAATGACTGGGCTCTTTGAGCCCCAGTTTCCATCTCTGTAAAATGGGCACAACATGATCCTACAGGAGTCCATTCTCAGCCAGCAATGATGTCACATCAATAACTCAAAAAACAACAGATGCTGGAGAGGATGCGGGGAAAAGGGAACACTCCTACACTGCTGGTAGGAGTGTAAACTAGTACAACCTCTGTGGAAAACAGTGCGGCGATTCCTAAAAGATCTAAAAGTCAGCCGGGCTAGGTGGCTCAGCCTATAATCCCACGCCTTGGGAGACTGAGGTGAGTGGATTGCCTGAGCCTGAGGGTTAGAGACCTGCCTGGGTAACTTGGCGAGACCTCATCTCTACGATAAATCAAAAAAAAAAAATTAGCCAGGTGTGGTAGCGTGTGCCTGTACTTCCAGCTACTTGGAAGGCTGAAGCGGAAGGATCACCGGAGCCCAGCAGGTTGAGGCTGCAGTGGCCGGTAGCGGCCACTGCACTCCAGTCTGGGCGACAGAGTGAGACTCCAACTCAAAAAAAAAAAAAAAGATCGAAAAATCGACCTTCCATATGACCCTGCAATGCCCCTACTGGGAATATACCTGGAGGAACTCAAATCACTCTATGAAAAAGATACCTGCACATGCATGTTTATTGCAGCATTATTTATAATAGCAAAAGCATGGAACCAACTGTACTGTCCATTAAAAAAATGAAATGGATTAAAAAATGTGGTGCATATACACAATGGAATATTACACAACCATAATAAAGGACAAAATTATGAACTTTACAGCCACTTGGTTGGATTTAGAGTCTATACTACTGAGTGATCTATCACGGAAACAAAGAACTGAGAGCCACATGTTTTCACTCATAAGTGGACCTTGAACAATTATGGTTAATACTATAAGAAAGGGATTGGCAGTCGTGGGAAACTGCCAGGAGAGGGAGGGGGCGCACCTCATCAACAAGGGTACCTGTGTATAAACATTTGTATACCCCACCCTGAATTGTACCCCATGTCTTTAAAATTTAAAATTAAAAAAGAGAGAGAGGGGGACGGAGGTATCCTCCAGGCTTGGGAATCAGGGCTTACCCAACATGCACAGGGGCTTCCTGGCAAACTTTAGTCGTCCCCGCCAGCCTTTGTATCGACAGCAACATCCTGCAGCCCAAATCCTCAAAGCAAACTCTGCTCCAAAGATGAAAATGGCAAACGTTTCCTGTGTGGAAGACATATGGAGGGGCACTGATGAACCAGGGTCCCGTGGTCGGGAACCAGCGATTTGGGCTATGAAGGTCTGAAGAGCGAGATTTCTGTTATTGTTTCTGCTGTTTCATTGGTGAAGGTGGGGACAGGGAGGGGAGAACCGGATGACCACCTCCATTCCATGGGGAGACATCCTGTCCTCATTCTGATGTACTGTCCGTCCCTAACACTGTTAAACTTGCAAGGGTTTGCCCGTGTTTTTGTTCCAGCGGATCATTTTGTAAAATCCCTTTAATGTACCCAAAACCCCCAAGAAGTGCAGTTGGGCTGAAAAGAGAGATATTGATGAAACACAACCTATGCCGTCCACCCAGGGCCTGGCTCTGGCATTGCTCATGGTGGCTAACGGCTACCAGGCACCCCTGCAAGGGTTTTATACTAGTCTCCTCATCTTACATTTTGAGAAACCAAGGCATGGGGTGGTTAAACAAATTTCTTAAGGCCGTGCAGTGGCAAAGAAGGGCTCCCAGGCTGTGGTAATTAGGCTGCAGGGACCTGGTACTGAAGTGCTAGACCATGCTGCCTCCCTGGTCACTGGGTCCCTCCTCTGCCCTCCTGACCTCCCTTGTTGATTAGACATGGACACCTTCCTCTCTGTCTCTCTCTCTCTTTCGGGACCATCTTGGGACCCCTGAAGCATTGCTGCTCCTCAGAAATCCCTGAAACCTAGTTCCTGGAACTGGACGGTGTCCAAGGGTTTCTCATTCAGGTTTCAACTCTGGGCCGTGAGATTGTAAACAGCTGCCCTCGAAGGAACCTGCTGACTCTGGTGCTGCAATGGCAGGGCCTGAGTGAGGGAAATGCCGCTTGTCTGTGAGCCCAGCTGGAGGGCTGCACCACTTTCCCATTGTAGAGGCCAGGGCTGCATTCCTCCCCTGTATAGAGGCTGGGACTGCACCTCTTCTCTTCATAGAGCCTGAGTTTGCACCCCTTCCCTGTGTAGAGGCTGGGTCTGAACCCCTTCACCGTGTAGAGGCTGGGCTTGCACACTTTCCCTGTGTAGACACCAGGCCTATAGCCCTTTCTGTGTACAGGCTGGGGCTGGACCATCTCCTGAGTAGAGGGTGAACACACACCCCTTCCCCGTGTAGAAGCCAGGCCTGCACCCCTTCCCTGCATAGACGGTGAACCTGCACTCTTTCCCTGTGTAGAGGCCGAGCCTCCACCTCTTCCCTGTATAGAGAGCAGGCCTGCGCCCATTGTGTAGGGGGTGAGGCTTCACCTGTTTCTGGTGTGGAGAGCAGAGTCTCATCTCTGCAGTCTTCATCACCCTAAAGAGGCAGGGCTGACTCCTAATCTAGCAAGTGTGCGGTCATTGAAGGGGCTAATTGACCAGTGCTGTCCTGGGGTCACAGAAGAAGCCAGCCCTTCCTAGAGTCTCTTTCTAGGCCAGGTGTTGGGAGTGCGGGTGAGCCCACATCCATATTTGCTCCTCACTTGGTCTTCTATCTTTCAGACAAGGATGTGAGCCAGCAGAGTTAGGGGCCTGTTAAGTAGCCTGCCCGGGAATTCTAACCCGCACTCTCTCCACCATGCCACCTGAGGGAGAACAGAGAGTGAAAACAGGTGGAGGCCCCCGGAGGGAGGGCTTGGAGGTTTTACGTGGAAATGGGATTCTGTACTTGGCCTTGAAGAGAATAAGAGATCCCTAGGGTTTAGGGAGAAGAATACTGGGGAGAAAAAGCACAGGCAGTTTTAAAAATGGAACATGCCTGTGTGTGAACTTTCAGAGGAGTGGGAAGCTGCACTTTATCAATTAATAATATGCGTTGGCATTTGCTTTGACCTTATTTATTTCCCCTTATCTGGAATGCAGAACCTTATCAAGAATGTCATCCCTCACTCCATCTGTGTCCACCGCAAGGCCTCACCAAGCAGTGGAGGCATTGCTTTTTCTTGGGTCCGGACTTGGCCCAGGGGGACCACCTTTTCATCACTGTGGATTTCAGCCAGAGGTGTTTACTCCAGAGCCCATATCACGGTGGGTTGGCAATCCTACCAGCAACAGAAGCCAGTCTCCTGAGACAGTCTCGTACTCCTTGAAGGTGGTCAGGACAGCCAGAATCAAGCACCCCAGGACAATCAGAAACCTAGAAGGGAAGAAGGAAGGAGACTAAGAAAACTTTGAGTCTTGGCTTGCTCTGAGGCTAAGATAGGGGATGGGGTCAGCCAGGATGAAACTTCAACTTTCACCAGACATTGTTATGGGCTACATATGTGATCTCACTTAATTTTCATGACAGACCTGAAAAGCAGGTAGGATGTATTATCCCAGTTAAAGAAAACCAAGGGAGAGAGGCTGAGTAATGTGAGCAAACTTTTACTTAGCCAGCTAGTTAGCAGAAGCAGCTAGTCAGAATTCAAACTAGATAACCTGAAGACCAAAAGTTAACACAAGGTTTGGTAAATCAACAAGAATATGAATTATTTAATAATGTGTCCTGCACATGTAGGACTATAATTTTAAAATATATGAAAATGTTTCCTTCGTATGAAGAAAGCACACAATTATTCCAAAGACTGATAAAATCAGCAAAGGCTTCTGTCACCATTTGTGAATATTATTTCTTTTTACAATCAATGACTACCAAAGGAAAGCATCTTTTGATTACGGAGTTTCAGGATCGGTTCTGAAATGCTAGGAAGAATAGAAACCACCACCCTGAGGGATCCAGATGCCGGTACTTTGAAATTCATAGAGAGGTCATCAGGTTCACGCCCTTGCCTTGGGCAGCGGCAAACTGCAGACAATTATTTAATATTAATGTCTTTAGACACTCTGTTGTGTGGTGTGTGTGTGTGTGTGTGTGTGTGTGTGTGTGTGTGTACGCCAGAGAGAGAGAGAGAGAGAGAGAGAGAGAGAGAGAGAGAAAGAGAGAAAGCTTTATTGTTTCAGTTCTCTCTTTTGGTAGAGAATCTTTGGTTCGCTGGTTAGTATCAGGTCCCTTGATGTCTATGAAGAAATTTACAAGCTAGAATTTATGTGTGAGGCTTGGTAGCACATACTCCAAGTTCTCCTACTCTGGGTAATCTTGCTCTCTGCCCTTCTAGGTTCCAACCACATGTTTTTGACTCTTGTTCATTCATTCAATTAATATTTATATGGCACTGGGGACACAGCTGGAACTCAGTGATGAGTAAGCTGGATCTGTCCTTATAAGCTCACAGTCCAGTCAGACAGAAAGCTCTCTCACGGTGTAATGGGAAAGACCATGATGCCGAGAGGAAGAAGATGTCTACTACTAGCCTTGGCTGGTGGAATCCAAGTCCTGATCCTGACACTTGGCAATCCTGGTCACGTCTCCTGATCTGCAGACCTGAGTCTTTGTGTTTCCCATGCTGGCTGGGAACATAAGCAAGATTCCCAACTCCATCCTGTGTTGAGCCATTTTACTTGAAATACGTGACTCTGACCCATGCTCAGAATCTGCCTTCTGTAAGCCTCAAATCTTCTTCTCAGGTGATAATGAGGAGCAGAAGGAAGAGGATGTTGGCAGTGGGGGTGGGGGTGGTGCTGTTGATGACGGTAACAAAATCAACTCTCACCACTACCACTTAGTGAGTACCCACGACTTTCTGCATCATATATGCTCCCAACAACCTCTCGAGTTAGACATGACCATCCCCATTATAGAAACGAGGAAATTCATCAGAAGGAATTAGAGTAACTGTGCAGTCAATAAAATGACCATGAAATTTAGACTCCAAAGACAGGCTCAAAAGAGGCTCTGGTGCTCTTTATATGATTTGGAGCAGCTCAATGACCTGAGCACCCCATCATCTCTTCCATAGAATGGTAATAATGTACCTGCCCAGAGCTCACCACTGGTGAAAGGACCCCAGGAAATAATGGATGTGGGGAATTGTAGGGTCGACTGTTTTTAGGAGGATGGTCCTCTCTCACAGATTCATGCTCATCGGCAGCCAGCCAGGCCCTGGAAAACATGCAGGGAATTTTGTTGCCCTTGGAAGAGTCCACAAGTCCACACTCCAGTTCTCTCAAGACTTTATTTTATTCATTCACGGGCTCTGTAGATGAGACCTGAATTAGAATCCTCTTTCTCCTCTTATGACCTGTGTGTTCTTAGGCAAATTACACAACCTCTCTGCATCCTGGTTTCCTTCAGTGTAAAATGAATCCAATGAAAATGGCCATGCTCTTAATTACTTAAGATGTAATCCATGTTGGGTACCTAGGAGAGTGTCTGGCAGGTAGCTAGCCTTCAGTAAAAGCTGCATGTTATTTTATTGAGATTGAATATCAATTTACTGCATGTCTCTTTTGTCACAGGCGTAGTGCTGGTTTTAAGGATATACACATGAATAAAACCTATCCTATATTTTCAAGGACTGCTTAGTTCAATGAAAGAAAACAAAGGATAAGCAATTATAGGAGCATGTGGTTGAGGTGACAATCCAAGTGTTCACCACGTTTTGGGAGGACAGGTTGAGAGCATCCAGGAGTGTCTGGCTGAGAGATCAGAAGGGTGTTCTAAGCTTAGCTACAGTTGTCCAGGCTTATCCAGGATGTGTCCCATTTTATATGTGTTGACCTGGGGTATGGTTCTCTAAGCATTGTGAATAACATGTGCACGTGCAGAGACTGCAAAAGTTCATGGACACAGAAACCGGTTTGATCTTCTCCCTTAGCAAAGGATGTGGACCTCTTATAATCTGGCCTTGCCCGCCTCGTCATTTCCTGCTGCTTCCCCACACCCAGACCAGCAATATGATTGGCAGCACTTCCTGAAATTCTCCGAGCCCATGTGCCATCTGTCTCAAAGCTTATCTTCCCCGCCCACTCCCACCACACCCCCACCACCAGTCTGCTAATACCTTGGCAGTCCCTGTCGTGCCTTGTTTCTAAACCGCCCCTGACCCAAGCTGCTTTCTGCAGACTCCCCTGCGTGATCCCTTCCCCTACATCCTCAAGCACCCTGACGTCTTTCTGCTTCAGCACTGTTCGTAATCCGTTATCATTTTGTTGTCATTTGCTTGCACTGTGTGCTAAATAAAACATACTATCTTAGCACCTGGCACTAGGACTCCTCTTAGGGAGGGAACTGTCTTTGTCAAGTGAAATACTTTATTGATCCGCTTGAGGGGAAAGCTGCAACCCTAAAGACAAGACGTGAGACTGCTGAACTACTGTGCCATAAAAATTAACCAGGAATTAGAGATGGGGGTGGGTGCTGAAGGCCAGGAATGAAAAAGAAGAGAAACCAGCTATGGCCTACTCACATGCTGAAGGATTTTTAAGATCAAGAGTGCTCGTAAATTTCGAGTTCTTGATCCTGCCATCAAGCCATCCACCACAGTCTTGTGAATGGCTTTGTGTTTAGTGGGCACCAGACAGGAAGCTGGAGCCCATGGCTGGGTCGATGTACTGGGAGAAGGGACAGCTTGGAGCCCCACACCTGAACTAATTTAGAAAGAACAGGAGCCCTTAGCCAGACTTTGAGACTTTACTCAATCCCTGTCATTGGGATGATGTACATTTTTGGATCTACATAAATCTTGAGTCTACAAGATGTGTGTATGGTGGGCACACCCTAAGGTGATTCCCAAGGAGTCATGCATTTGAATAATTGCCTCCTCTGAGCACAAGCAGAACTTGCAACTTGCTTTTAACTACAGGATATGGGAAATGTGATAGGCTGACGATCCTTTGCTTAGATTTAGTTATATGGCAAAGGCAATGGGATAGTCAAGTCTGTGATTATGTTAGGTTATATAAGACTCTGTCTTCACAGACTGGAGCTAGAGATTCTCCTGCTGGCCTTGAAGTAAGCCACTGTACTGAGTGATCTTTCACAGAAACAAAGATCTGAGCATCACATGTTCTCACTCATAAGTGGACCTTGAACAACTACTGTAATACCGTAAGAAAAGGATTGACAGTAGCAGGAAACTGTGGGAGTGGGTGGGCGGAGTGGTGGGATTGACATCTGCCTGGGGAAGGGGGGACACACCTCATCCACAAGGGTAACTGCACAATGAATATTTGTATACCCAACCCTGAATTTTACCCAACAATTTTAAAATAAAAACTAAAAAAAAAAAAAGAAAAAGGAAAGCCTGTGTGTCGAGGAATTGCACTGGCTTCTGGAGTTAAAAGCAGCCCCAGCTGATGACCAGCATGAAAGTGGGACCTGTCCCAGAACCGCAAAGACCAATCATCAGGTGAGTTTGGACTCCAAGCTCCAGAAAAGTTGGCCTAACCAACATCTTGATTGTTGTTTTGTGCGACCCTGAGCAGAGGACCCAGTTAAGCTGTGCCCAGACTCCTAACCCACACAAACTGTGAGTTTAAAAAAAAGCGTGTTGTTATAAGCCACCAAGTTAGTGGCAATTTGTTATGCAGCAGTAGACAATAAGGTGTGGAATGGGAGTCCGCACCAAGTGCATCTTACTTTTGTGGTGTGGGGTAACCCATGTGATGTCGGGGTTGCATCTGTGTGCTTGGTCTCTTAGACTCCACTCCTTGAGAGAAGAGACTGTGTCGTGTTCCTCTCTGTACACTGGCGACTAGCACAAAGCTTGCTCTTAACAGGAACTGGTATGCTTTTAGAGAATGAATAAAAACAATCTCAGAGATTAGCAAGTGCCCTGTTGTGGGAGTTGAAGGCAAGGGATCTGAAGAGGACCTGGAGATACAGGCCAGGAGTGCTATATGAAGGGTTTTGTAGGTGAAATGAAGAATTTGAGCTTTATTCGCAGAAGATAATATATGTATGGGGGGAACCCCAAAAACACCAGAATTATCTTTTAGAGGGGAGGATCCTTACGGTACACTCAGAATTTGTTCCTCTGGATCATACGGTCCACCAAAGTTTTTATCTGGAAGCTTTGAGAAGGTGGTGACACCATTTGCTGAAGACACATCCCGAGTTGTGGCAAACGGATGACTGGTTCTTCCCCCATGACCATGCACCTGCCCACTGTGCTGGGAGTTCAGTAGTTTTTGACCACAAAAGGCAGGACTCTCCTGCCTCACCCACCCTCCTCACCCCATCTCTCCCTGAGAGCCTTTTTTTTTTTTCTCCAGATGAAAGAAGTCCTCAAAGGGGGAATTTTTGATGATGTAGAAGAGGTGAAACAAAAAACAGCAGAAGCACTAAAGGGCATCAACATCGATGCGTTCAGAAACTATTCTGAGCAGTGGAAAAAGTGTCTCGATATGTGTGTTGCATCAAGCAGAGAGTATTTCTAAGGTGAATGAAGTTTAAGCATGGAAGAATAAATACACAATTTTTTAAATAAATAAATTCCATTTTGTGGAATCTCCTATATATATATATATATATATACACACATACATATATATACATATGTGTTTGCATGTATACATGTATGTGTAAATATCCATATCCCTCTCTCTATCATCTCTATCTCTACCTGTATCAGGTCTATCTGTCATTTCTACCTCTGCCTCTCTTTATCTCCATCTCTACCCTCTCTGTAATCTTGATCTTCTCTGTCTCTACCTGTATCTGTTGATCTGTGTCATCTCTTTCTACCTCTAGAGCTCTCTCTCTCTACCTGCATCTCTCTATCAGCTCTGTCTTCCCTCCCTATCTCTATTAAATTCATCTGTATCTCTTTCTTCTTCTCCTTCTCTCTCTCTCTCCCTCCCTAGGTCTGCCTCCATCTCTAACTCTATTATTTCTATCTTCTCTATTTTTTTTTTTTTTTTTTTTGAGTTGGAGTCTCACTCTGTCGCCCAGACTGGAGTGCAGTGGCCGCTCCCGGCCACCACAGCTTTGACCTGCTGGGCTCCGGCAATCCTTCCACCTCAGCCTTCCGAGTAGCTGGAACTACAGGCGCGCGCTACCACGCCCGGCTGATTTTTTGATTTATTGTAGAGATGAGGTCTCGCCAAGTTGCCCAGGCGGGTCTCGAACCCGCAGACTCAGGCAATTCACTCACCTCAGCCTCCCAAGGCGCGGGATTACAGGCTGAGCCACCGAGCCCAGCTCACTTCTTTTTTTTAAATGATAACTTTGAATTATTTTATTTTATTTTTTTAGTTGGAGTCTCACTCTGTCAACCAGGCTGGGGGGCAGTGGCCGCTCCCGGCCACCACAGCCTCGACCTGCTGGGCTCCGGCGATCCTTCCGCCTCAGCCTTCCAAGTAGCTGGAACTACAGGCGCACGCTACCACGCCCGGCTGATTTTTTTGATTTATTGTAGAGATGAGGTCTCGCTTGCCCAGGCGGGTCTCGAACCCGCGGGCTCAGGCAATCCACTCACCTCAGC
>CAUYQG010099074.1:0-14566 GCA_963574415.1 Tarsius wallacei
TATCTTTTTTTTTTTTGAGTTGGAGTCTCACTCTGTCGCCTAGACTGGAGTGCAGTGGCCGCTCCCGGCCACCGCAGCCTTGACCTGCTGGGCTCTGGCGATCCTTCCGCCTCAGCCTTCCAAGTAGCTGGAACTACAGGCGCGCACTACCACGCCCAGCTAATTTTTGATTTATTGTAGAGATGAGGTCTCGCCAAGTTGCCCAGGCAACCCGCGGGCTCATGCAATCCACTCACCTCAGCCTCCCAAGGTGCAGGATTACAGGCTGAGCCACCAAGCCCGGCTTGATGTTTTTATCTTATCACAGTCTTTTGGAAGAAAATTAACAGCAAGTCTTCTGCTAGATGCCTGTTAGATGCTCATGAAACATCACTGACTTGACATATTTCATAGTAACTATTGATATTATTGATCCCCTACAACAAAGTGATGAAATAAAGCAAACCAATAGCAATGAAGCTCTGCTTGTATATATACCTAAGCAGAGAATTGCCCTTTTTGGAGAGTGGGTTGAAGCAACTTGCAGGCAAAAAGCGTTCCTTAGCGCAGGATTCACATGTGTATTCCATTGAATATGTCTCTGTGAGAAAATAACATTTATATACAAAGAAAAATAAAGAGGGAGGAAAATGTGATCAAATAAATTGGAGATATTCTGGATTAAACAAAGTCAGGCATCCTATTGTAAGGCTTTCAGAAGCTATTTTGCTAGTTTTACCCAAGTATACTTCATGACAAAATTGCCACTCCTACCCCCCTCAAAGAGTCCAGTGCACTCACTTTCGAGGCCTTGGTGAACCTCTGTGGGCTGCTAGGGAATTCTTTTAGATGAGGAAGAGTCCTGGGGTGAAACACAGATTACTGGTCCTTTCCGAGCAAAGGCATAGAGTCAAAGAGAAAAGTCAAGGGCTGCGCTTATGTTCATTGATAAACTCACGGAGATGCTTACAACCAGACAACATCTTCATGAAAAAAATGGGCATTTTGTGTATGACGTGTAGTCTGTACTGTTGGCTGATACAATGACTGATGTAGTAATGTAGATGACAAAGCAACTCCATTTTGGTTGCTAATCTACCACATTGACTTCTGATTAACACTTGCTCCGGGAATGCCTCCAAGATTTCTACTTTATCTACTCTTACTGTAAGTTCTGCCTTTCCCGGGGGAAATTGTCCTACACATCTCTTCCCTGTGGGTCTGGGGGAGGGTAATAGCATGGGGATCCACCATCTTGTCTCTCTGCTGTCCGAGACACAGATATGGCTTCTGTTAGTAAGGCCCTATTAAACGTTTCTTTCTGAGAAACTTGATTTGTCTGCCTCTCTCTTCAGCCTCTCAGCTTCTTCAGACTTTGGGGGTAGGTTTGCATAGACACGCCCACTGTGGAAAAAGTAAGAAGAACAATGAACCATGTTCCAAGTTCTACTTTCCCATGACCTTCAACGGATATTTTCCTGTATCTCAGTTTCCTTATTTGTAAACAGATAGCCCGATTAAACAGTCTTTGAAGTTCCTTCCCACACTAACACTCAACAAGTAAATGGTCTTTGAATGTCTGCTCCAATCCTATAGTTATTTTATTCTAAAAGACAAACAGATAAGACACAGATGAGGAAAGAATAACTAATCATTTGAAGCTTGGGAGTTATGGGCTGAATAATGATTTTCTTACCTAGGATGCAAAACCTTTCAAAAGCCGCCTTCCTTAATGAGTCTGTAAATAGACTTTGCAGACAAGATTCAAACAAGAATGAGGTTTGTGTCCAGCATGCATGAGCAGAGCCCCAATGCACTTATAATGTTTTCATTTATGTATTAATTTGGGGTTTCCTTAGAGAGGGCAAAAGATAAGTTTTATTTTTTCTCATTTTAGTGTTCCTTGAAATGGCATTTTGATCTAAAGCTAACAGGATTCTTGAATTTTAAATCGAAGCTCTTATTGACTCAGACTTTAATTGGACACATCTCTTGGCTCAGACTATTGATAATTAGTCCATTAAACGTTAAGGAACTCTAGACCCCCAAGTCTTCCAAGTAAATACTACAGCAGCAATAGAGAAGATGTAATGTATTATAATGATGCTCATAGGTTGCACTAATATAGGAATAACAGTTAACAGTGCTTTTCTTTCTAGCATCTTCTTTTTGCATCTCCCTATGATTCAAACTACCAGATTCTAAAGGAGTGAGGGTGTCGTAAAAGAGATGACTGTTTCATGCAAGGTGGGATAGTGACAATGCTAGGATAAAATTAAGGTTGTCTGAACCAAACTGGAATCAGAATTGGAAGCTCTAGGTGCTAGTTTTAAATTTGCTACTGATCAACGAGAGAGTATTAAGCAACTCATGCTTGCCCTGTGCCTCAGCTTTCTGGTATAAAATATAGGTTTTGGAACAGCAAATCTGGGACATCCTTTCCTGTTAAAATTTTTAAAGAGCATTTGTTTTTATGTTCAGGGAATGAGATCAGGATGGGAAGGAGTCAGCTATATACCCACAGGGAGGCAGGGATCAGAAAGAGCATAACTTAAGATTCAAGTGAGTCTATGTTCTGATCTAGGGTCAAGCTCTTGAGCGTTTATTTCTAACCAGGAAGGCAGGGAGACGGATCTGGGAGGGGCTTTATAGGTAATGCTAGCCCTCCTTCCATTAAACCAGGTCAGTGGGTGTTATTCTCTTGTGATTATTTATACTTTACCCATTTTTTCCATATTTTTTCATATTTTCTTTTTATTTAGTTACTATTGTATTAAACCAAATTAAAAGTTGATAAATGTGAGTACTAAATAAAATAGTCCCTTTAAAAAGAGAAAAAAGAAACATGGCCTACATCTGTAACCAAAATGGCTTTTTTGTTGTTTTTTTCAATAGCACGGTCTACTATTCGGACTTTGTCCTCCTGACCCCTCATGAAATGACCTCTGCTTATCTGTCTGTCTTCATCTACCATCTCTTTTCCCTCAATCCTATACTTCAGTTTCTCTGTAGTTTCTCAAACATTGTAATTTGTAATGACTCTGTGTCTTTCCACATGTTGGTTGTCATCCTGTCTGAAATACATCCCTGAGTCTGCTGAAGAATTCCTATTTTTTCTATTTAATCTAATCTCAAATGATTCTGTGAAACTTCCTTCATCTTTCCCTAGAAGATTCTTTCTTTCTTTCTTTCTTTCTTTCTTTCTTTCTCTCTCTCTCTCTCTCTCCCTCCCTCCCTCCCTCCCTCCCTCTCTCTCTCTCTCTCTCTCCCTCCTCCTTCTCTCCCTTCCTTCCTTCTTTCCTTCTTTCCATCCTTCTCTCTCTCTCTTTCTTTTTTTTTGACAGGTCTTGCTCTGTTGCCCAGGCTGGAATGCAGTGGTGCGATCACAGCTCATTGCAGCCTTGAAGTCCTATGCTCAAGCAATCCTCTCACCTCAGTCTCCCAAATAGCTAGGACTACAGGTGCACCACCACCTCTGGCTAATTTTTTTAAGTGGTTTTTGTAGAGAAGAGGTGTTACTATGTTACCTAGGCTGGTCTTGAACTCCTGGCTTCAAGCAATCCTCCTGCCAAAGTGCTGGGATCTCCTGTACTTAAATATGCATTGTGTATCCCTGCATTAAAGCAGTTGTATGTTATAATGATTTGCATATCTGGCTCCTGCTTAGATTATAAACGTCTTGAGCCTTACTAGCTTATCTTTCATGCCATTCTTTCATGCATATTGTCCTATACTTCTGGAATTTCTTAAAATGCCTTTATCCAAATCCTATTTATCCTTCAAGGACTAGTTCCAGTTGACTTCTTTCATCAAATCCTCCCTGGTCACTGAAGTCATCATTGAGTTTCCACCAGTGTTAATGGTACCTGGCCATAACATGCTGATTTCTATAGCCTTTCCTTCTATTTATCCTGAACCATTTCCTCCTGGTTCAGTTGTGTTGGTGCCAATTAGTCAGCTGGAGAGCAAGCACTCCAAAGTCAAGCCTCATATCTTACACTCACAAACTCGGTATTCTTGTATCTCGGTATATTTTTAATCATATGATCTTCACTTAAGAACGTTTACTTGATGATTTGGTTGCTGACAGGGAAATCACTGATAAAGACTAATTGCCAGCCAGGCTCGGTGGCTCAGCCTGTCATCCCAGCACTTTGGGGAGCCGAGGCGAGCAGATTGCCTGAGCTGGTAGGTTCAAGATCAGCCCGGGCAACTTGGCAAGATCTTGTCTCTGCAATAAATAAAAAATCAGCCAGGTGTGGTAGCACACCCACGTAGTTCCGGCTACTTGGAAGGTTGAGGCAGATGGCAGAAGGATCGCTAGAGTTCAGCAGGTCGATGCTGGGGTGGCTGTGAGTGTGCCACTGCACCCAGCCTGGGTGACAGAGTAAGATTCCAACTCAAAAAAAAAAAAAGATTAAATTTCACTATGATAACCAAATTCTGGTTCAAAGCCCCACTCTGCAAACACATCTGTGTCTCATTCTGAGAGGTAAGTACAAGGGTAAAGAACCATGGTAATTACTCAATTTCAGAAATTCTCAGCTTTAGAGAAGTATCCATTTTTAGAAGGAAGAACAGGGTAAGAAGTGAACTGTAAGGTAATCTAAACTTATACTTTGAGATCCAGGATTAGAATAGTGCTAACACAGTGTGTTCTATCAAGAACTAGCCAGAGGTCAGAGGTTTCTTGGAAATTTGAGCGAGGTTGATCATAACTTCACGTTTTTCAATGAGGAGATCACTACTCAGATTTGTTTCCACAACTTAAAAATGACAATTTTATTTCTTGTCAATATTTATAAGTTTTTAAAAAGTTATTATCACCCCAATATTATTAATTCTGCAATTAATATTTCTGCTCGTAAATCTCTGTGCAGATCTTTGCTCATTTCCTAGGACTAGGATCTTAGAGGTAGAATTTCTGGATTGCAGAATTTGACCTTCTTAAAGTTCATATCTTTAAATTGCCATGTTTTGGAAAATGAAGAGAAAATTATGATTTGGCATGTGATGATGAGGAAGAGGAATATTATGGCTTGATTTTTATAGATTTTACCGAAAGATACTTTTTTTTTCATTGTTGAAGTCAATCTCCTAATTGCACCTTTTTTTCCTTCATCATCCACCACAAAGATGTGCAAAGGTAGCAGGTAGGAACAGTCTTGTCAGGGTCCCATTTTGTACGAGTTGCTGCTTAACTCATTTTGACCACTCTGGGCAATAATATTCAGGTCAGTTCAACCTAAAGCACATTTCCTGGAATAGTTCTTCAATTTGGAATTTTATGCAGACAGAAGTAGGATTAGTTAATGATAAACAAACCCACAATCTAATGAGAACTCTAGCCCTGACTGTAACTTAAGTATAACTGCACAGAATAATTATATGTAAACATACATTATAATATATTCCCTCCTCACTAAATATACATTTAATATACTTGTTGTTAGCATATATTGTCTCCTCACTGAAGAATTGTTGAAAAACCTGAATCCGATATGTCTAGAGTAAGTGAGCTCTATCATATTCCACAAAATAGGAGGCTGGGCGCCTCCTATTTTGCATAGTCTAAGATTTTCAAATTATCCTGTACGAATCTTACAGTGTTCCCCCTTAAGGTCCCTACAGCTATAGAAAATCTGCCTCTCCTCTACACGTGCCCAAAGTTCACTTTAAACAAGTTCTGGAATCATCAGTTACATAGCTATGGAGATTTTACTGTTTTCAATGAATTCTGAGAAAAGCTTGTCTTTACTTAGTAGTGAGAGAGGACTTCCTGTCTTTGCTATGGGACCCTGAACGTCTCTAGCTCTTTAACTTGAGTACAATATGTTCTTGGGTTGGCTTTTTCCCAGGCTCTGACCTTATGTGCTGTGGCGACAAGAAGAGTTAAATTTTGCTCCGGTTGATCAAGAGCATGACTTTCTGATGGGGGAGTGAGCTGAAAATGGGTTTTTTCCGTTAAACGTAAACTTGGATACATGGCATTTACCTCTTCTTTGAGCTCCAGTTGAACCTTAGACAAGCCTCTGCTGTCATAATCACTTTAGAATCTGCCTCATTTATGACTAGTGTGCTAAGGGTGGTGTTTCCCTCTCTTATCCATCCAAAGACTTGATCAGAGTGTACACAATTTTGTTAAATTATTTGTTGTTAGGCTTTTGTCAGTTGAAATATCTGCTTAGTTATTTCTGCTCAGCATTTTGCCATTTGATGGCTTCATCTCCCTCCTGTGGATAACAATTATTCAAAAAATATTAAGTACTGACTCAGTGCCAGAAATGAATTTGGATGTGTGTATATCCTATCCCATGAAATGCTGTCACTGATTAACATTTAGAAACTGTGTTTTCAAAACCCTAATTCAGAAACATGGTGGTACCACAAACTTTTTTTAACTAGCAATTCTTTTCTGAGTAGACTTACAAAGATGTAAGGATTAACTCAAATCTAGATTTCCATTTAATGAATTATTGTAATTAAACATTTATAATGCCATTGAGATCATATCAATAAAAATGGACAAAATTAAGCAGTGGTAAAAAACAAAAATAGAAAACCATAATCTTAATGGTTTAAAACATCAGAGTTTATTTCTCACTCATGGAACATGTTCATTTTGGGTTTCTAGGAGCTCTGTTTCATATTGTTTTCACTTAGCCTTGTAGGCTGATGGAGTCTCTACTATTTGGAACATTGCTGATCTATACAGATGGGTTATAGTGGAGCACATAAGTTCTTAAAGCCTTCTACCAGGAAATGGCACATATAACTTCAGTTCATATTTTACTGGTCAAAGCAATTCACACAGTTATCCATATTCCAAAGGCGTAGGGTGGATAATCTTTCAAGTGCCCAGAGAGAGGAGACATATTTAGTGTACAGAGCTAATGACTACCTCAGTTTGTATTATATGATCAAACATCCAACTAATTCTCCTTCCCTCTGCCAAATGATCTAATAATATTAATTCCAGGAAAAAGAATGCAAGACATGGAAGAACCTATGATTTTTAAAAAGGGTGTGGATGAACCAAGTGTAGAAGTGGTCAGGAGAGAATGGGAATCCAGTTTAGGAGAGTCCATTGGTCAGCAGACAAGAGACTGATTTCACAAAATTCAGCTTGGGTTTGAATCATTGGGCTGCTTCCTTGGTTTCAGATAGGCCAGAGGTTTAGCACAGGAATTCAGACAAGTCAAACAAACATTAATCTCTGGTAAACATGATTACAAATCAGGGCAAAATAAGAGTGTCATGAACCTCATAAACATCACCAAAGAAAATTTGGATTTCAAAACATGCTCATTTGCTTACATTTGTGTCTCCAGCCAAGGAAGATAGAACAGGCTTCATGTACACTGTTTGAAGGCAGATCATAAAACTGCCTAAGGGACCCCTATGTGCTTAAGTTGCCTTAATAAAGTCTAGGAAGCTTCCTGGAGGTTCTTCTACATGAAACAATTATTCTTAGCCTTATGAGTCATACGTCCCATTCAAAATATGATAATGCAATCCCATGGAAGAAGAATGGCATTTTCAATAAATAAACTTTCGCCTAAACCTTCTGCTTTATACAAAAATTAATTTGAAATAGGTCGTGTGGTTAAAAGCAACATATACAGGTATAAAAGTTATTTTAAAAAAACAAGGGAGAACATTTTTGAGATTTAGAACCAGAAGAGGGATTTTAAGCCTTAAAAGCATGATCTGTCAATAAAACACTGATAAACTGGAACTCATAAAATTTAACATTTTTGCTTATCATTTAAAATTTTTGCTCATTAAAATAAACCTGCTACAAAAATGAAAAGACAAGCAACAGACAGGAAGAGAATATTTGTAAACACTATGCTATGAAGGACTGGAATATAGAACATATAAAGAACTCTTGAAAATTAAGTTAAAAATTAGAAAAGGAGCAAAGAGAGAGAGAGAGCTATTTCACCAAAAAGGATATACAGATGGAAAGAAAGCATATGGAAAGATGTTCAACGTACAGTCATCTTGGGAAATGCAAATTAAAACTACAAGGTGATATCACAAACCTATCAGAATGGCTACATTTTTTTAAAAAATGACAAAACAAAATGCTGGAGGCCATGCAGAGAAATGGGTCGCTTGGGATACCATAGCTAGATATCATGGACTGGGTAGCTTAAGCAACAGCACATCTGGAAGCTAGCAGTCCAAGACAAAGGAGTCAGCAGGTTATACTTTCTTCTGAGGCCTCTCGTTGGCTTGCAGATGGGCTGCCTTCTTCTCTCTGTGTCTTCACATGCTCTCCTCTCAGTCTGTGTGTGTGTGTCCTAATAGCCTCTTCTTATAAGAACACCAGTTGTATTGATTTACAGGCCGTGCATATAACTTCATTTTACCTTAATTATCTCTTTAGAGGCCCTTTCTCCAAATATAATTACATTATAAGGTACTGTGGGCTAGGGTTTTAATATATGAACTTTGGGGAGACCACAATTCAGCCTGTAACACCATGTACCCACGAAATGACTTAGTAATTGCACTTGTGATCATTTATTCCAGAAAAAATGAGCCTTATGTTTTTAACAACCTGTATGCAATTGTTCATAGTAGCTATACTACTAGTCAAAAACTGGAAACAACCTAGATGCCCTACAATGGGTAAATGTTAAATGGACTAGTATATCCATACCATGGCAAACTACTCAGCAATAAAAAGGAATGAACTATTCATATGCACAACAATTTGAATCAATCACCAGGGAATAATTTTGAGCCCCCGAAAAATTCAATAACAAAAATCACACTCTATGATTTGATGAATATAGCATCGTCAAAAAGACAAATTATTGAATGGAGAATTGATTGGTGGTTTCCAGGGATTAGTGATGGAGTGAGGAGAGGGAGGTCCATAAAAGGACAACATAAGTGACTCTTGTGGTGGTAGAAATGTTCTATATCTTGATAGTATTAATGTCAAACAAGCAATTTCTGTTGAGTGTTTTTTTCTCTTTTTTCTTTACAAGTCTTTCTAGGTGTTTTTTAATGTTTTCAACCTTTCAAAGAATCTTTAGTTTTGTTTATTTTCTGTCATTTAGGTCTATTTTTTCCCATTGATCTCTGCTCTTAACTTTGTTATTCTGTTGAGAGTCTGCCTCTGAAAGCAGACCCTGGGACAGGGTTTAGCGAGCAGAGTATTTATTAGAGATTAACTCTTGGGGAAGGGAGGAGGATAAATCCCCATTGGTCAGAGGTAGAAGTCTAACTGTAATTGAGGGCTGAAAAAATTTAAACAGCACTATTGGGGGTTCTAAAGGTATATTAGCATTTAGGTTTGTCCTGCATTGGTCTGGATTGCTGGGACTTTATACTTCCACCTTGCTCAGGCCTCAAGGAGGACGTGGCCTTGGGTGAGCAGGCTGTCTGCAATTGAGACAAGCCCCATGGGAGCTGGACAGCCAAGGCCATCTGTCTTCATTGACATTGACAGGAGATCTGAGTGACTCATCTCTGCTGTCACCACAGTTTCCTTCCATCTTTCTTTGAGAGTGCCATTCTTCTTGTACTAGACACTTGAGATGGTCACTTAGATCATTCTTTAATTTCTTTATTATTTTCTTCAATACCCATTGAAAACTAGCACATTTCCCTGTCAACACTGCTTTACTGTCATCTCACAGACTGTGGTATGTTGCATTTTCTTTTCCTTTTTTTGTATTTTCATCATTTTTACTTTGGAATATTTTCTAATGTCCATTGTGATTTCTTCTGTGACCCTTGGGCTATTTAGAGTATGTCGTCAACCTCCAAATATTGGCAACTTTACTTATGTTTTTGATATTGAGCGCCAATGAATTTTCATTGCAGTGAGAGAATATATCCTAATGAGTCAATTTTTGATATGTACTAAGAATCATGTAAAGGATAAACATGGTTCATTGTTATTATCTTGTATATATTTGAAAAGTTTGTGTATTCTCCATCTCTTAGTTGTAGTGTTTATAAATATTAATTTTGGGAAGTTAAGAATACATACTTAGGATGGCAAGGGAACAAGCCAGACTGTGAGAGTCTCCGCAAAAGTGAGTGTCCACAAAGACACTCTGCGTGAGTGGGTGTGTGCCAGTGGGTGAGTGAAAGTTGATCTGAAGAGAGACTTGTGTTAATGCACCTGGGGCTCTCTTCCAGAAGTGACTACAACCCACCACTGCCCTGAGATTAGAGACCCAGGTGCACAGGATTATCTGCTGTTCTTGGGGCTCTCTTGAGAGGAGGCAGCAGAGAACAGTCGCTCCTCACCACCTGGTACCTGGCCTACCTCATCACCTGCAGTTGCAGATCAGGCACAAGCAGTAGAAACAGTGGAGAAGGCAGGTGTAGAAAACTGGAATAAAGCTCCAATGCCAGCGTCGTGATTCCAATGGGCACCACCTTCTCAATCCCGAGACCAGGCAGAAACTTGCATTGCTCCCGCTGAGCTCTGCCAGCCTTCATCTTGGGACCCTGAGGCTATGTTCTCATCAGACTCAAAGAGACAGATGCCCCTTGTCCATGCTGGAACTGGCACAGACACATCAGATCTGAGTGGGAGACTTGACATCAGCAGCAGCCAGTAAGGTGAGTCTGGATCTGATCCATCCTCCTCCCACAATAGTCATTGAGGCATCTGACCCACACTGAGAGAAACCCTATCAACTTTCCCTGAGAGCAGAGGGGGAGGGACTGGAGACCAGAGCAGCTTCCTAAGGTGGAGACCTGAAAGGAACCTAGAGTCACAGAAACAGCCAGAGAGCAAGGTTTTTTGTTTGTTTGTTTGTTTTAGTTTTAGCTTTTTTTCTTCTCTCTTTCTTTCTGTTGTTTGTTTACATTTTAATACTTGCTTTGTTTCTGTTATTTTAATGTTTTTTCTTAGATTTTTTTTGTTTATGTATGGGTATTTTTGAGGGAGAGTACATCAACGGGAGGGGGGGGGGTCTTTGTTTGTCTATCTGTATGATTGTCTATGTTTTTGTCGTTTTTGGTTTTTCTATCTTTACTTGTCTGTTTATTAGTTAGTTGGTACACTTGTCTGTTTGCCCTCTTCTTCTCTCTCTCAACCTCCCTTTCATCTTCCTCTTTCCTTTTTCCATTCTATTCCCTTTTCTTATTTCATTTTGTTTTCAGGGAGCAAACAGGCACCCCTACTGCATGGGCAGATTGTAAGGCAGTGGGGAGTGGGTTCCAGGGGGCCCACACACCTGTCAGTGGATACTGGGATCTGCAGATAGCTTCTGAATCACAACTCCCACCTTAATTAAATCTCAAAACTGCAAAAAGCACAGGCCCACACCCCTAGTCCAGCTTCAGATTTGAACAAAACCAGAGGATCTACATAAGGAAGAATAAGGGATTGAGAAAACAGAAATAAAAGCTATCCTCCCTATCACTGAACAACAGAATTAAAGAACAGGTTAAAGAGGGGGAGAAAAAAACTACACAAATGAAGAAAAACTAAAGGAAGAATATGAGTCTCACACAGACCACTGGGAAGTCAACCACTGAGAATACGGACTCCAGAACTCAAACAATGAAAAGCCCCAGAAAACTGGTCTCAAACTACAAACCCAGATATCTAGATATTAATAGAAAGAATAAATAGAAATGAGGAGACAAGAGGAAAGAATGAAGGTGTTGATAACTGAGATAACAGCAATAAAGAATACAGTGAATGAAATAAACAACAAATTGATAAGCATGGAAAGCAGAATTAACCAAGAAGAAGAAAGAATCTCAGAGCTTGAGTACCAAAATATGGAACTAACTCAAACTGTTAAAAACATAGAAAAGAAGCTTAAAAAGACAAACAAAACCTCCAAGAGATAAGTGATTATTTTAAGAGGCTGAACCTAAGATTAACTGAAATCCCTGAGCCAGATAGAGTGACAGAGACCACCCTGGAACAAACATTCCATGATATTATCCAACAAAATTTCCCTCATCTCATAAATGACATGACCATTCAAATACAAGAGATTCAGAGGAACCCCTGCAAGACAACAAATGAGAAGACCAACTCATAGACACACAGTAATTCACCTATACAAAGTAGATATAAAAGAAAAAATCCTAAAGGTAGCAAGAGAGAAAGTTCAGACTACCTACTGTGAAAAACTATTTAGAATCTACAGAAATATTTCAGGGTAGGAAAGCTTGGAGCTCAGTCTTCAAAGTTCTCAAAGATAAACAATTTCAACAAAGAATTACTTACTGAGCTAAGCTAAGTTTCACCTGTGATGGATAATTAGAATACTTCTCAGACATTCAATCCCTAAGAGTTTACGCTTTCTCCAGACCAGCTCTACAAGAAACACTTAAGAAAGTATTAAACACAGAACAAAGGAAAAAAGAATGACAATGTCCTTCCCAAGAATTCAGGAAAGAGATTGAAAACACACATGAATCAACCCAAAAATCAAAAGGAAGACTACAAACCAACAAACAAATACTAGCAACAACAACAAACTCTATAAGACCCTCATTACAGGTATAAACTCTCACATCTCAATAATTAGTCTGAATGTGAATGGACTCAATGCACCATTGAAAAGACATAGATTGGCAAATTGTATAAAATATCATCATAAGACTACATTGTACTGTCTACAAGAGACTCATTTCATCAGAAATGATACTCACAGACTCAAAGTAAGAGGATGGGAAACAAAATTTCAGGTGAATGAAACACAAAAGAAAGCAGGAGTCATGATCTTAATGTCAGACAAAATATTCTTAAGCTATCAAAAATTTTAAAAGATACAGAAGGTTCGATCCATCAATAAGAAATATCCATCCTAAACATATATGCACCCAAGATGGGAGCACCAACTTTCATATAGCAGCTTCTAGGTAAACTAAAAAAAGATATTGACTCTAACACCACCATAGCTGGGGACTTAAACACCACACTAACAACCCTAGGCAGCCCATTAAGAAAAAAAGTCAACAAGGAGATACGGAACCTAAACATGACGCTTGACCAAATGGACTTAATTGATACCTACAAACCACTCCATTCAAAACTATGGAATATACATTCTACTCATCACCACATGGAATGTACTCTAAGATTGACCACATCCTTAGCCATAAGTCAAACATAAACAAATTCCATAAGATTGAAATTCTGCCATGCACCTTTTCAGACCACAGTGAAATAAAAAGAAATATCAACACCAACAAAGTTGCCCTCAAACCCACAAAGATTTAAACACTAAACACCCTGATGCTAAACAACTCCTGGGTCAACACAGAAATCAAAACAGAGATTAAAAGATACCTGATAACAAATGAAAACGAAGAAACATCTTACAAAAATCTCTGGTGTGCCATGAAAGCAATACTAAGAGAGGAATTCATATCTCTATGAATTCACATGAAGAAAATGGAGAGGTCACAAGGTAACAGCCTAACAAATCATCTAAGGAAACTGGAAAGGCAAGACCACCAAAACCCTAACTTCAGCAGAAGAATCCAGGTCATCAAAATAAAAGCCCAAATTCAGGATATAGAAGACAAAAATATATTACAAAAATCAATGAAACCAAAAGCTGGTTCTTTGAAAAGATAAACAAGATTGATAAACTCCTAGCTAGACTACGAAAAAGAGAGAAAAAAAACACCAAATAAACAATCAGAAATGCAAAAGATGAAGTCACAACTGACCCCAAAGAAATACAAAAGATTATCAGATATTACTATGTACCCCTGTATGACAACAAACTCGAAAATCTACGTGAAATGGAGGACTTTCTGACATCACACAACTTCCCCAGATTGAAACAAAAAGAAATTGAGACCCTAAGTAGACCAATAACAACCGAGGAAACTGACTATGTCATAAGAAAGCTACCTACAAAAAAAGCCCTAGATCAGATGACTTTCCAGCAGAATTCTACAAAACATACAAGAAGGAGCTGATACCAATCCTATTGAAAGTATTTCAGTTAACTGAGAAAGATGGAACTTTCCCCAAATAATTTTATGAAGCTAACATCACATTGATACCCAAACCAGGTAAAGATCCAACAAAGAAAGAGAACTACAAACCAATATTCTTGATGAACATAGATGCTAAAATTCACAACAAGATTCTAGCAAACCGTATCCAACAACACATCTAAAAAAAAAAAAATCCACCATGACCAAGTAGGTTTCATCCCTCGGGTGCAGGGCTAATTCAACATCCGCAAGATCATAAATATAATTAAATACATCAACAGATGTAAAGACAAACACCACATGATTGTATCATTAGACAAGTAAACACCTTTTGATAAAATCCAACTCCTTTTCTTGATAAAGACTCTCAAACATCTAGGCATAGATGGAACATGCCTCAAAATAGTAAGAGCCATCTACGAGAAACCCGCTGCCAACATACTGCTAAACAGACAGAAATTGGAACCATTTGCCCTGAAAACCAGAATAAGACAAGAATGCACAATCTCACCCATCCTGTTCAACATAGTATTTGAAGCCATGCCTAGAGTAATCAGACAAGAGAAGGACATCAGGGGTATCCAAATAGGAAGAGAGGAAGTTATCCCTCTTTGCAGATGACATGATTCTA